>OZ010723.1:14065667-14203812 GCA_963932345.1 Ophion ventricosus | reverse complement strand
CAATGAGTTACAAACGATTTTGGTGATTTATTTGTTTGAGGCTTTGGGAGATGGCATTTTAATTTTACAAAGACGAGAATGCAAAAATTGTCGTTGGCTTTGTTTGGTTCCCGTACACGGAGATAATTAAATGTTAAAAATTACCGTGCAGTATTATTACTGAGTAAAACACAGATTTTCACGAAAATAAAATAAAATTTCTTCTTCAGATAGAAAATTTTACCAGATTTTCGAGTAAATTTTTATGTGTAAAAAAATACGCAAAAATGAAATTTAAAAAATATATATCAGCGAAATTTTGAATAGAATTTCTATTTTCCGTCAAAGGGATTTAAAAATTACGCAAGAAGGAAAAACACCGTGTTTTCAATGACGCGGCTAAGTCATAATTGTTTTGAAATAAATGCAACAATTAAAAATGGAAATTGCTCACGCCCATGTAACGAATGCAAAGCTCTCTTACGAACACTTTCTATCGCGTGTTTTTGTCGTAGACAAATTGAGCACGATTACTCAGAGGCCGCATGCTATTTTGACAGTCTTTATTCCTTCTCTCTCTCTCTCTCGTTCTGTCTTTCTTTCTCTCATGTTTCCTTGTCACATATCTCCTGTGTACGCTCGGCATAATGTTCATTCGAGCATGTGGGTGAAAAACCTACACACTGTCACTTGTGCAAACTTGGCAATGTCCACGAGATAAAATATGTATACGTCACTGCGAAACTAGAGAGAGCGAGGGAGAGAGAGAGAGAGAGAGAGAGAGAGAGAGAGAGAGAGAGAGAGAGAGAGAGAGAGAGAGAGAGAGACAGAGAGAGAGAGAGAGATAGAGAGAGAGAAAGAGAGAGAGAGATATTTATCTAGACGAGGCTCGTGATGAGAACGACAAGAGCAAAACTTACAACTTCATTTCATTCGTACCAAAAGATCTTGACGAATCGTAGGATCTTTTCACTTTCGGCCCACGCGTAAAAAAAAAAGATCGAAAAAAAATCATTAAACTCGAATATCTTAAGAAATCCTCACACTCAACGCGCACTCATTTTTTTTACACCAACGAAAAGGTCTTTCAACAAACAAATTGAAATGTCTCAAACGTTCCATTGGCTCCTCCAATTCTCAAACAATTTATATTTCGCTGATAAATACGAATAAGCACTTTGACTCGAAACCCTTCGTTGAATACGTAAAGTGTAACGTTGACGAAAAAAAAAAAAGAAAATCTACAATTGAGATGAATCGAGGATTCGCAACGATAATCTCTCTCGCTCTCGCTCTATCTCTTTCTCAGACGACAGAGTGCTCGAGGTGAGAGAAACTCAGACACCTGATCAAATTCACGAAGCCAGAGAGAATGTGACACGCGATTTTTTTTTTTCTTCTGTCTTTCGTTCTTGTTTTATCGTAACGATGGTATTTTTATATTACAATGGCGTGCAAATTTATATACGTTTGGGGAAAGCTGACTTTGAAGACATGCGACTTCGAGGATCTTTCTCATAGTTAGCCGGATGTAACGATCCTCGACGTTACGTAAAGCCCAATGTCGTGATATTCAATTTTGTATGAATTTAATCGAATTTATATAAAGCCTGAACGAATTGAAAAATTTAAGGACCGGCCTGAACAGCCGCATGTACCGATATCCACCACTACATCGATACGACGGATTCAAAACGTTGCACTGAGAAGAATTCTTTTGATATTAACTAGATGCATCTATTTGTTTTTTTTAATTAACTAGATTTTTCGTGAAATAAAATTTTTCCTATTGCATGCCATAATTAAAATTATTTTAAATGTATTTATTTATTCATATGAAGATCTATTTAAATGAAGAAAAATCAAATGTCGAAAATCACGCGGTGTAAAAATACTTTTTTTAGGCTGTTAGACAAGGAAAAAATTTATTTGATTTAAATAGATCCTATTTAAATGAAATATTTTCTTTTTGGCAGTGTATTACTCCATAGAGATACACAAAGTTCTCGGGTGATGACATCAGCGAAAAAAAAAGTCAAAGCGTCTGACGACGGAGCGTAGAGAGAAAATCGAGAAATACGACAGGAGAGGATCGGTACGAAATAATCATTGAAATCTTCAATTACGTATGTAAAGTGGGAATCTGCAATTGCTAATCAGGCGAATTGTGATTACGCTTCGGATTAAAAAATTACATCGGCCAAAGCTTGATTCTCGCGTACGAGAGTAATATCTCAATCGTAGGATCGATTGTCAATTTACATCGAAGATTTACGACCGCGATTATGTACATATGCCTCTCATGGGAAATGCTCGACCGCTGCTTGGCATTTGCTTCGAATAATGGCCAATAAAACATGGCAAAATAAAAATCAATTGCCCATACGGCAATTTTATTTATTTTTTTCTTTTCGATACTTAATATTGAATTTAAACACGTGGAGAGAATGACGTTGAAGTTCGCATCGATATTCTATCTATTTTATTTTTTTTTATTTTTATCGTTATTCCATGTCTTTTACAAATTGAGGCCGTAAACTTCTCATGAGAATACGTAAAAACGTTTACGAGATTTTTCGAGTCGGGTAAAAAAAAAATTACCGATCGATAAGTATGAATTTTCGTTGCATTTCAGCAATGCAAACTTCAACGTCGTTGAGAAAAACATTTTCATTTCGTGCATTTCTTTCGCCGAGGGAATAAAATTCGACCAACGGAAACTCAACGTCTCGATACTATTTCTTTTGTTGCTTTTCTTCTTTCAACGCAGAATCGTTTCACGGCCGTTAAGCGATGATTAATGGAGTATCCATGAGAGAACTCAAATAATGATATATAGTGCTACAAAGTACAAGAGAAAAATAAGAATTACAAGAGAGAGAGAGAGAGAGAGAGAGAGGGGGGTTATGTACGCAAAGGGGCCTCGGACACTTCCCGTTCTCCTCGTAACGAGGCGTCTCACGATGATCTCTACGCCGTTTCACTGCTCAAACAGAGTGTACTTACATTTTAATACGTAACGCTTCTGATCCTTAACTCCGCCATGTTTGACGTACACTACTACGGTACAGAGCTCGCGCAAACAACGAGTTCCGGTTCGGCCTCTCTCGTAAGATAATTAGTCCTCGATATATAGGAAAGACACTTTTGAGGACATTCTACTCTGAGGACCACTCTCATAGGATCCCCATTTATGACATTGAAGTTTGCTTTCTTGGAATGTAACGACAATTTATTCTTTTTAATCGTTCGAATTCTTTTTTCATTTGCCGATTTATTCTGTGAAAATCGCTCAAACGTTTCTACGTACGCTTAGCAGAAATGTGCGACCTGAATTTGCAAAAAAAAAACCCTTTGGATAATGATAAAAAAAACGTCTGTCGCGCCAGAGAGTCAAACGGATATATGGTCATCTGTACTGGTATGGGTTTCCCATAGTTTCTCCGTGCCTTTGGCAAATGCGATATAATGTAGCTTAAGGCCTTAGGCCACTCTAGAGGCCAAAAAAAGGGCATATATTGTGATTTTTTTTCAGCGAAACCATTAAAAGAATCGTAATTACAAAATAGGGGTTTTATTATACACGTAATTGACTATACAAAATTATTTTTTCATAGCGATACATGTCAAAATGGCGACTGTGCAGCATTTTTCCGATGACGCCTTTATTTCTGAAAGGTCAACGGCCGGACCAACAGCTCCTATAATTTTTCAGTTATGACGAGACACTAAAGTTTTTTCGATTATATATAAGAATAGCTATAGAAGTACGTAGGATTTTTTTGATATATTGTTTTTTGTCAAAATGGCGCATTTCTAAAACAAAAAGTATAAAATGCCGTGAGAAAATCGTCAGAAAATTGTTTATAAAAAAGGAACTATGCAATATAATTTAAAAAATCCTACGCAGTGCCTCAGAAAATGTAATTCTAAATATGCGGTTAAAATTTCAAGTGAATCGGCTGAAATTTGTTTGAGTTATGAGTCGGGCCGACTTGAAAAATGTAGTTTTGAGATAAACGCGTTTAAAGTTAGTAGAAAGTCACGACATGAATGAAGAGGGGTTGTGCTAGAATTCGAAAATCGAGTACTTCGAGATTTTTCACACCTATAATCTTTTGGAATATAATTTTATAGGTATACTAAGGTACATTTTTAACAAAATAAAATCGATTTTTGGAAAATCCTAGATTCGCCTAAGGCCTCAAGGGATTAAGCTACTGTGACGACTCGAAAATGAGGGGTATTTAATGAAATTAATTTCGAAGGAATAAGCAAGATGATTGGAAAATCGTTTAAACATTCATTTTTACGTAAATTAATGAAGTTGCGTGCCAAATTTCATTTTTAAATATTCATAATTAAAGAAGTTATAAACAATTGCCTGGAGGATCTTTGAACATGAGGGGTTCAACGGTTTACTTGATTTTGACTGTCCGGTGGTCTGAAAAAAAAAAACAAGTCTTTTCTAAAAATAGATAATAGTGGCTAAGACTTGATCGAGCTTTTTCCTGCTATCGTGTTTCAATCATAAAAAATCAATTATTCATTTTTTTTATCGAGGAAAAATGATATCCATATTGTTAATAACTAACGAAAAAAAAAAAAATGTTCAGAAGAAAAACATCGGTGAAGACTAAACGACTATTTCACTGAATAAGTGTACTATAAGTCTCAAGTCAATCCGTTCATTAGATGTCGAGAAATCGTGTACACCGTTTATTTTCCTGACTTCCAAAAGGAAGTTCTGGAAATCAGGAAACTGTCAGGAAAAGTCAGGAAAATAAAAATATCTATGTGTATTTGATACTCGTTGCTCATTTTTTATTATCTTTCTTCAGGGTGGGAAAGAATGGTCCTGCTAAATTCAAAACTTTTCATCGAGTCATCGTTGTTCACCAACTCTCCAGTGTCCTCGAATGTAACGAGGGCAATTTTTTTTTTGTAAAAACAAAATATAGATCACCAGCTCTGACGAAACTTTCGATTATTTTTGCAGTACTGAGCGAGGGTGAATTCGGCAGCGAGAGCGGCAGCAATTCGACCAATCTTCTGAACAAGCTCAAGAGATGCGGAGCAAACTTTTGCGTGGTCGGTAACGGGGCACACGACAATCTTCATCGTCCACCGGATTCTGAGATCTACGAAATTTCCGCGATCTATCTGACTTGCGTTATCGTCGCCGTCATCATCGTCGCACTTTTCGTCGATCCGTTGTCCAGGTTCGTGCCAACTTCTTATACTCGTTTCATCGTCTGAGAGAATTTTTTGCCCTCGCCTCTGGGTGATCCCACCTTGATACATCCAAATTTTCGTTCGTTTCTTACGAACAATGTGCAAGCGGCAACGTTTTCTCGACACTTTTTGCCCCCCCCCCCCCCTCCCCCCTGGATTCCTCGTCGCGCGCGTGAATACTCGTTCGATACGCGATAAGGAGACTCTCGGGAAATTTACGATCTCGTAAGTCAGCAGTGATTTATCGTAATGTTTGTTAAAAATGAGAAATTTAAACGAAACGAAGATAATATTTTTTTTCTCTTGCGCAGTAAGAATGCAACGTCGATGACGCGTTTCCGGGTCTCGGGAAATCCGATGGAAACACGAACACGTCTTTGAGTGAAACTAAGGGATCGTTAATATCGAATTAGCACACTTATCGCGCGCTCACTGATTTATATGCCGCACACTTACGTATCCACGATAAAGTTCGATCTCTCGCGCTTCCTTCTTTTCTTTCTTGCTAGTTTGTCAGGCTTTTCCAATCATTGGTTATTGTTATTTTTTTTTTCACGAGATTGAAATTTGCATCGTGGTAATGCAAAGAAAATTATTATTTTTCAATTGCTCGAATTTCTTTCGTCGAATCTTCGTTACGAAAATGTTACACGGAGAGAAATAAAAAGTAATTTTTGTCGTGAATTTCACGACAAAAATTACCGCGATATATTTCAATGTGGTGACAAGTGAGAAAAGCATAATAATTCGTATGCGACAAGTTTTTTTTAACTCACTTTACAGAAAATTTCAAATACGTAGCTAAAATTTTACTATACAAGAAGGATAGCGCGCACGATAATTTTTACCGAGAGCACAATACATTTTCCTATAACACTCATTAAATTTTATAATCAATCTTAAAATAACTGTTATAAAGACGATACTTTTTTATAGACATTTTTGAAAGGCATAAAATAATAAAATGCACAGTAAAATTTCGCTGATGTTATATATTTTTTTAAATTAAGTTTTGCGTATTTTGTTACACATCAAAATTTACTAGAAAATCTGGTAAAATTTTCTATCTGAAGAAGAAATTTTATTTTATTTTCGTGAAAATTTGTGTTTTACTCAGTAATAATAAGCGAAGTTTCAGGGTTGTCATCTGGTTACCGTTACTGCACGGTAATTTTTAACATTTAATTCTCTCCGTGTACAAACATTTTTGAAGTCGCTCATTTAAAGACCTAGAATTTGAATCTGCATAAAAATATTTTGTCAAATAATAATAATGAGGAAAGGAAAATATGAAAAGAAGAAGTTTCGTTGCGTTCCAACGATGCAAACTTCAAGACCATATTTTTACTCGACAACTAACGTACGCGGGAGAGTGACAAAGTCTTCGGCGAATGAGTAATCGTTAGAAATATAGTTTTGTTGCTTGTTTTTCAAACAAAGCGTGACGCGCGCGGAAAAAAAGAGTCGCACGATCGATCGGTTGGGAAAAATTTAAGCGGTGTAGCGCTTTTTTTTTCAAATAATAAAAGTAATAGATTAATTGAGATAATATTGAAAGGAGTGGAAACAAAAATGGACCAAGACATTCAGAAAGATCGGGCTGAAATTGACAAATTCTCATTTGCAGAGATGTATAAGGAAATTAAAGAGGAGGCCAACAAAGCCAAGTTGGCCAGCGGCTGAAATAAAATTAATACAAATTGAATTTTTTTTTCAAACAAATTCAAATGACTTGAAATATATATTTAAAAAAAAGGAATAGAGAAAACATCCTCGTAGTGTTTTCATCGGTAAGCTCGTCGATGATAACACTACGAATCGAAAAAAAAATAGATACCAAACCGAATGAACATTTTCCAATGTATTTGAAAAAATGGGCAAAAAGTTTGATCCGATACAAGAATATTTCTCGAAAAAAATGACCAGCTGGTCAATTGAAAATGCTGAATTTTTTTTTAACTTGCTGCAATTTTTCTTCAATGCTCCTTGTCGGAATATTTTGACGTCCTGCAATTCGTATACAGTAATTAATTTTTTTTTCGCAGACTCAATTTGTCTCTCAAAACTTCGTGCATCGTTCTGCCTTTTCTCTTTTTGCCCTTCCCCCTCTCTCTCTCTCTCTCTCCCTTTTCATCACTGCACTGCGGCTATTGATTACGAAACAAACGATCACATGGAGGACGGACTATCCGAGCTAATGAGCGACTATCACGGGAGGATGTGCGACTTCCCTCTCGCCCACCCCCGCGTCCATCATCCCCTCCCGCCTTCGTTGTCTCTTAACCACGGGTTTTCCTCTCGGTTTGTTCTCCCGTGCCCGGAATTGGCGACAACCGCGAGTTTTACGCCATAAACATTGCTATCTTCTCTTCCTCTCTCGCTTCTCCATCTTCATCTCTCTCTCTCTCTCTCTGTCCCTCTCGTTCGTGATTGCAAAATAACGTACATCCGACTTTGGACGCGCATCGATGCACAGAGAATCGCGGGTTTTTTTTTTTAAATAATTTCGTTCGTTTTTTTTTCTCTCTCCCTCTCTCTGTTTTTTTCATTATGCAACGGAGGAGTCGTCCGTACGGAAAATACTCGCGGGTTTCGCATCTATTGAAGTCGCCTCCCACGTGTCTTCGTCCTACGCCCCTCTCCTCTCCTTAATTTTTCACTCGTCACGGTTTGTTGAATTTCAATGTTTTTTTTTGTTTTCGCGTAAAAAAAAAAGCGAGCCTTCGGACTTTAGCACTTACGTTTTGTCGATTTTGCGAGCTTGATGGTGAATGTAGATTTTTTTTTGTACACTTCAGACCCAAACGATGTCTTCTTTTTTTAATTTCGCTGCGTCCACATTGGCGCGGATAATTTTAGACAAAAAATCTTCTTCGCTAATTAATATATTTCGTTGACTATATTTTTATTCGCTTCAAAATGTTTATTAGAGTTGAAAAAATAAATACGGTTGAAGGATGCCTGCCTTATCGGATGAACCTTTAATCCATCTCTCCCTCTCTCGCTCCTCCGTCTCTCGAGTCGTATGGAAGATACATGCGCTTCGAAGCAGAAGACTGTATGCAAGAGCGACTGAAGAACAAGGGATTGCCGGGATTGCGCGCGCCAAGAAAATATAAAGACCCGTCAAAGATATTGCGAAATCGCATTCTCAGCCTCCGCATCGCAACATCGTTGCAAGACAAACGTCTCAGATGCGTAGTGAAGCCAAATGAAACAAATCGAGAAATAAAAAATACGAATACACCATCTGGCACTCAATAATTAAATACATGAGTATCGATAAACGAATCAAGATGA
This sequence comes from Ophion ventricosus, assembly GCA_963932345.1. Lineage (NCBI taxonomy): Eukaryota > Metazoa > Arthropoda > Insecta > Hymenoptera > Ichneumonidae > Ophion > Ophion ventricosus. The sequence goes on along the minus strand of OZ010723.1, from coordinate 14,195,298 downwards.
AGATAGTCGAGATACGCACTAACCGAGTATACCTTGACGCCGTTGAAATTCGTATCGTTGAAACACAACGAAAATTTATTCTTCTTAATTACTCATTTTTTTTCTTCGTCGATTTAGGCTCTGGAAATCGCTCAAACGTTTATACGTATTCTTATTATAAATTTACGATCTTAATTTGCAAAAAAAGCTTTTAGCAATAAAAATTAAGAAAAAAAATATCGTTGCGTTCCAACGATGTTAACTTTAACGTCATGTACCCTGCTGTACGAGTAACTATATAGGTTTCGAATAAACAAACGGAGAAAGCAAGAAAGTTTTTGGCCGATTGAGACTATGAAAATCACTCGAACGTTTTTTGACGTATTTTTATTAGATATCTATGATGTTGATTTGTGAAAAAAGCTTCCGGATAATGAGAAAAGTGAGAAAATAAAGAAATTAACAAAAAGAAATCGTTGTGTTCGAACGATGCATAAACTTCAACGTCACGAAAGAATTCACACGCTGGATGGAGGTATTTTGCGGATGAATTTTGTGTATGTGGGTCGTGCGCGAGAGATCGGGTACACGAGGATGCTTCTTCATCCCGTATGGGCCCTGACCAGCGCAACTCGGCAGCCACTGCAACTCTCGCTGTCCGACCTTCTGCTATATGACATGCTGTACGGGAAAGACTAATTTCGAAGTCATTCTACTTCGAGGACAATCTTTATATTGGGCCAACGTCTTCCAAATATCTTTTGGATTGACCTTCCGTTGACACACTTATCCTCAGCCACGATTATGACATACCGGGTCAATTTGACTGGGATGGTACTTCATCTACCTGCCGTTAACAACCCTTCAGTCGGATTTTATTTTTTTAAATCAGGAATACACTTTTAACTTGATATGTCTGCATAATTGAAATTCGAAGAATGTAAAATTCCATTGTAAAAAATATTGAAAAATTTTCCATTTTGGAGTTGTGAGCATTTTATCAGAAATTCTTTCAGGTCAAAATGACCGAGTTTGTCAACGGAAGGTTAATGTAATTTTTTTTTATTTATGCAAAGGCCACATCAAAGACCGTTCAACACGGACAAAAAAATTCTTTTGATATTAACTAGATGCGTCTGTTTAATTTTTTAAATTTAAAATGACTATATTTAAATCAAGATCTATTTAATATCGTCTAATAACTAAATATTTTATTTATTCCTAATAAATCTGTGATTTGGTTTCATTTGGTAGTATAAGACAAAAGAGACAGACGGAAAAATAGTACACGATTCAGTCTCGATTCAGTTGTAACATTCTGCAGTTGAGGAAGATGGTTAGTCTTTCTATACATAAATAGTCGCGTCTGTTAATGAAAGGCGCGACGATACTTTTCTTTTTTTCCAAATAACAGCCTTGTTAGTGAAAAAAAAAAGAAAAATAATTTAACTTTTTTCCACCGCACTTTTATGTCATGAATTTATATTCCTTTCTCATATTCGTGCGATGTATCTTGTTTCATCTTTATTTATTTAATTTGAATCTAATCTTTATTGAATTTGAATATATTTAATATTTGAAAAGAATAGCTTGAACAAATAAAAACAAATAGGGTCGTAGTAGGCCATGAGACAAGGAAAAAACCTATTTGATTTAAATAGATTTTATTTAAATTGATTTTTTTTTTGCTGGCAGTGCAGGTGTGCCTGCGACTTCGTACGTGCAGACCACTGCAATAAGTAGTATAAAGAAAGTAAATAACAACAAAGACAATAAACAAAAACAACAATTAAAAATATTTTTCCTTCAGTAGTTAGGTTTTCTACGAGAAAGCTTCCCTGTGAACAATGTTAGGAGTGGAACCACCACTGCTAACATTGTTGGGATGTGGACACAAAGATTACCGAATTGCTAGGTCAACACGGGAGAGAGCCACCCAAACCTTCATAGCCGTGATTAATTTTTTTTTTTTGCAATTCAATGTACAGACACGCAAAGTTTACAGTTTTATAATATGTATAGACAGACAATCGTGGTTACCATCATTACGCTCGAAGATTCCACGATATAAGAACGTTGGCATCTTCGACCACTTCCGTAAACGAACTCTCTTCTTATCTCATTGTACGACCCTCTCTCATGATCGCGTCAGCCCGTCATCCCGTCACGTTTTCGAAGGAATCTCATCCGGGCGTTCATACAGCACAACAGGTTTTTCAGACGCCCAATTATCCTCTCTCGATAAAAAACAAATAACCTCGTGGTAGCTCAAAAGAGCAACGTGTGCGAATTATTGTAGAATTTTTTTGAAGAGTTCCGTAATGGTTGGAAAGGGAAAGATTATTTTTGGACTAATGTGTTCCAATGACACTGCAAAGAAAGACAATTTAATTTAAATAGGATCTATTTAAATCAAATATAGGTTTTATCCTTGTCTCACGGTCTACTACGACCCTATTTGTTTCAAACATATATATTTTTTTATTTGTTCAAGCTATTCTTCTTAAATATCAAATATATTCCAATTAAATAAATAAAGATAAAACACGATATATCGCATGAATACGAGAAGGAAATATAGGTTCATGATTTAAGTGTGGTGGAAAAAAGCTAAATTATTTTCCTTTTTTTTTCACCAAAAAGGCTGTTATTTGGAAAAAGGAAAGGTATCGCGGTGCCTTTTATTAACAGGCGCGACAGTTTGTGTATAGAAAGACTAATCATTTTCCACAACTGCAGAATGTTACAACAGTCTTCTAATGAATACAAAGCCATGAGATTTTTGAGAGACTGAATCGTGTACCATTTTTCCGTCTGTCTCTTTTGTCTTATACTACCAGATGAAATCAAATCACAGATTTATTAGGAATGACTAAAATATTGAGTTATTGGACGATATTAAATAGATCTTGATATGAATAAATAAATATATTTAAAATAAATCATTTTAATAATAGAATCCAATAGGAAAAAGTTGATTTCACGAAAAATTAAATAAATTAAAATCGAGAAAAAAAAATTAAATAGATGCATCTAGTTAATATCAAATTAATTTTTCTGTCAGTGTAGACGTTTAACTTTCGTTGTGTTTTATGCTATGATGTAAATGTTCATTGAGTCTAGCAATAAACGAATCGAAGGATGCTCCCGTTGTTTTGGACACCAAAAATCGTACGGATGAAAAATGACGCGAGGCGAAAATACCCGAGGACCGTGAGAACGAGAATCATTGAGGGTTGGAAAAAGATATTCTAGGAAAAATTTTTCGGGTAACATTTGGTCGTGAGAGCTATAATTCTTACTTTCACCTAGAATGAAAAACGCACGACAATTTGGCGTCTGCATTGGAAGCGAGTTTTCTATGCAGTGGGTTGTTTTTTTCTTGAAATTGTTAACTTTACGTATCCAGTCGGGCGACCGACTCTCTGGCGTCGGATGTCTTCCTCCGTCCTCCCTTCCCTCTCTCTCTCTATCCCTCTCTCGGTATTGATGTTCCAGCGAGAAAAGCGCGAGGGAAGGATTGGCCTGAGAGAGGCTGAGCGCTCCCTCGAAGGCCTCGCTCGGAGATATAAAAAGGTGAGAGAGAGAGAGAAAGAGAGAGAGAGAGGTCGTTCATCGAACTCTCGGTAGAGGCAAGAACAGGAAACTGGTCCTGGCTCTCCTGGGGTCTCGTTGCACAGCTTCGTAAAGATTCTCGAGATCGACGCGAGTTATAACTGCTCTCTCGATCTAAAAATAGAATTCGTGTCTTCTTCGTCGTTCTCTCTCTCTCTCTCTCTCTCTCTCTCTCTCTCTCTCTCTCTCTCTCTCTCTCTCTCTCTCTCTCTCTCTCTCTCTCTCTCTCTCGCTCGCTCTCTCGCTCGCTCTCTCCTTTTTCTTTCATTATCGTCATCATCATCAACACTTTTTATTATTATTTCTCGTGTGGAAGATTCCCACCCCCCTCCCCTCCCTCTTGCCAATTACACATAGCAATAAACGATCCGAATATTTCTCGCACTCGTGCATACCTATCGAGCGAGTATAATGGCCGCCTTGATTACCTGAGGCAAATGAGGAAGGACTTTTTATGAATTATATATCTCCTGAATCAATTATCTCACGTAATGATTCGCGTTATTGTTGCCTCTGTCCCCCCCCCCCCACCCTCTTCCCGGGCCCCGAATACCCTCCGCTATTTCGAGCCGACCACTTTTCACACGTGCTCGATTATGTTCGTTCTCTCGACACATCGAGCTTTCGTCATCGTCGTATTTACCATGGCTTGGATTTTCTCTGAGATGAGATCCATATAGATCCCAATATACGAGTATATATATATATATCCATTGTTTTTTTTTTTCTCTCCCATTCTTTCTCGGATTCATTACGTGTTCAATTCTACATTTCTTACAAGCAACTTGGCTGTGTTTTATTGAATATTCAAGGTCCTTCGTCCACACATACTCGAGCAAATATTTTCTCGTTATTACGATAAGTTCTTGTTGCTGAAACGAGTTGCTCCGAGAATTTTATAAAATTGTTCCCTCGCTACCGTATCGCGCCTCTTTTAGACCGTTAACGCAAACGCTTGTAGAGCCACGGTATTTTTCTGTTCGCCTTTTTCTCGGGGCATGCAATATACGAACGAGTATGAGCAATGCAAGTCTGCATGCGCATACTCTCTGTCTCTCTCTCTCTCTCTCTCTCTCTCTCTCTCTCTCTCTCTCTCTCTCTCTCTCTCTCTCTCGCTCTCGCTCTCTCTCTCTCTCTCTCTCTCTCTCTCTCTCTCTCTCTCTCTCTCACTTCGTGTCTCCGTGCAAGAAGATGACCTTGCCAAGGCTGATTCTCTTTCTTTCGCATCAGTCAAACTCGTACTCCAATGTGTGCACTCCAGCATCGCCCCCCCCCCCTCTGTCTCTCTCTCTCTCTCTCTCTCTCTCTTTCTCTCTTTCTCTCTTTCTTGGGCGCCCGTGCGCGGTCCTCTCGCTCGAACGTATTTTTTTTTGTGCTCACCCTGCTCGCGCCGGCTCGAATCAACACAAGTTCCCTTTCGCTCGAGCTGTGCGGATCTCCTGGTGAGGAACGGGGACGCATTTCATGACTCACAATCAGACCCAGTTCGACCGTGCCTGCGACCATCTTAATTTACTTAATTAGCTTAAGGAAAGGAGGAAGGGGGGAGGGCTTGGACGTAAAATGCGGAAAAATATGACGAACGCTCGCGCGTTCCTTTTCGTAGATGAGGAGAATTTTGAGAAATAGAAGCACGTGCGAGCTGCGAATCGTCCACGAGGCTCGAGGAAAATTTGACGAGCCTCGCGAGCGTGCGAGAAAAAAATGCCTTACGGTCTCGGGGACACTTGTGTCGCGTTCACGCCTCTCTTTTACGAATATTGGAGCGCAAAGGAGTCCCGGTGATCCTTGGGCAACCATTTTCAATAGTTTTCATTGTAAAATAGCGAATGGATTAAGTTTTGCTCGTGTAATTCTTGGAGAATCGATTAAGAAATCACACATCACGAGAGAGAGAGAGGGAGAGAGAGAGAGAGAGAGAGAGAGAGAGAGAGAGAGAGAGAGAGATTCCCCTCGCCTCGCACTGATTGAGAGAAAGAAGATTCGGACGAGCACAGGCTAATGAGACCGCGGAGTTGCGTAATTAGACGAATTAATGACCGAATCAAATTGATTCGTCTTTTTTTCTCTGTTCCTGTGTACACACACACACATATATATATATATATATATATATATACTTACCGTGTCACGTTCGTCATCGTAAATTGCGCTCGTTTGCGGATCCTGAAAACGAGTTTCATACGCAATCTCCAACGCCGCAATACTCATCATTACGTACCTACATTGAGATCGTTTCATATTGAACCGCGAACTAAAAGAGCGCTCCGCCTAAGACCGGAGGACGAAATTGGCCAAAGGATCCTTTCGGTATTGTGTGTACGCATACACACATAAATACACACACACACACACACACACACACACACACATATATGTATGAACAAGAGTGAATGGGCGAGGGCAGTTGAGAGAAGCAAAGTCCACGCCCGCACGTCTGACAATCGAGATAACGAAGGTCCGGAGAGAATGTTCAGCCATTCAATTCGAGGACGGTCCCCATTGCCAATTGTCCCCACACTTAATATTGTAATGTTTTTATTGATATCTATAATGTTTTTACTTAAAATTGGTTCATGATCAGTTTTTAAAACGCTTCAATTATTTTGATAACAAATTATTTACAAAGTACGAGATATCAAAACATTTTAAAGTATCCAGAATTAATTCCACTCGTATATCATCAAAGTTCCAACCAAAAATGGTAAAAAAAAATGTCAAAAAAAAAATCAGAAAAAAATCTAGCCACTGCAGTGTGAACCCATGCAACTTTTTACCCTCTTGACATTTCCTCTGAAATCCTATAGTTCTTCGATGACGTCTTTTTTTTTTTTAAACATGTCTTTTTTCGCTAAAAATGCAAAACGAGCGAAAAAAAATAGTACGGGTCTTTCTAAAAAAAAAGCAAAAATATAGGTTTTGATATCCTTTTCAAGTTTACCATGGAAAAGAACCGAGGAAAAAAAATTTCCACAAACTTTGCAGTTAATTTTCGACGGCCAAAGAATAGCCGAAAAATGGCCACGTTCAAAAGTGCGTACCGGGGCGAAAAAAAATCGTAAAGAATTTTATAAAACAGCAAAATAAAAGGTGAATTTGTCACCACTTGGAAAATTATCTTTATTTTTGAGACCGTTATCTAACTTTTAGTGCGGTAAGAAATTTCGAATGGTGTATCCAAACTTTTGGCCGGCAGTATATATATGTATACGAGTGGAATTAATTCTGCACACTTTAAAATGTTTTGAAATTTCGTACTTTGTAAATAATGTTTTATTAAACAAATTGAAGAATTTAAATTTATTATTAAAAAGATAAATAAAAAGATATGGGTGTGTGTCTGTGTGTCTCTGTGTAGAGAAATACATATTTATGTGTATACACGTATAGAGGTGAGCCCAGAAACTGAAACCTCAAACGTGTTCTGTGGAATGTTGCTCTTCCAAGAAGGGAAGAGAGATATAGGGAGTGTGAGAGAAAGGGACAGAGATGTAGCATTCGTAAGGTTGTTTGCGGTTAAATCCTGCAGTGTGCAACTTGGACAGGATAAAGAGAAGCGTTATGTAGAACCGGCATCGATTTTCTCTCTCTCTCTCTCTCTCTCTCTCTCTCTTTCTCGTTCTCCGTCTCGGGCGGGTAATAAGAATAAACCACACGGCAATAGTTGTCGCCCTCGTTCGTGCGACGAGGGAGAAAAAGAGAAAAGGGGACGAAGAGTGAAGGAAAGAAGAAGAGAAAGAAAATGGAGAATCTTCAAAGAGGCATCAAGATTTATTCCGCGAATTGAAGCTCTCCCCCGGGGGGGGGGGGAGGACGTAACGTACAGTGGAAAAAGTCAAGTGCGAGGTAAGAAAATTCTTGCTCTACGCGCGCGACGGGTCCAGAGTGCGGGGGTTAAAAAACCTCTCGAGACGTCTGCGCCCGATTACTACTCGGCTAAATATAGACGAAGCAGCGCGCGAGGCACGATAAAAAAAAACAACAAAAAAATGAATGAGAAAGAGGAACGGAAAAACTCGTTTCCCTCGTAGGATTCACGCTAATTTTGTACTCACGCGAACGGTCAAGGGCTCTTCCCCCGAAGATCTCTCTCTCTCTCTTTTTCTCTCTTTCTCTCTCTCTTTTTCTCTCTTTCTCTCTCTCTCTCTCTCATGTTCTTTTCTCTTCTTGCTTTTCTCTCGATCATCCGCCGCCGTCGATTATCGCATTGGGAAGAAACTCGCTCGCGGTTACGACTGCGAGGGGATGTTACATCGCCTCGGGTTCAGGAAGGGGGGGGGGTGGGGGGGGGATTTCTATCGCCTCCCATACGACGATTATTAGCAATAATAATTTTATCGAAAGACACGGCCGAGCCATGGCAGCTACTTTGGATAAACGTGCCACTGAACCACGAGTAGTTGAATTATGCAGCCTCTTCTTCCTTTTCCTTCTTCTTCGTTACGCAGTTTATTTTTATTTTTTTTTTATGGCGTTATTGTCGTTAGCCTTTTTTTTTCATTGTCCCGCAACCTTCTCCTCTTCTTTGCGAAGCTCCCAAGCGTCTCGTATAGTGATCTCGAGACAGGAAGAAAGATTCATAACCGCAAGGGTCCGAAAGATCGAGAACGGACTTTGAATACTCGGGTTTGGGAGAGTTGAGAATCCGAAGGTTCGTCCCTTCGTTCCATTGTTGGACCCTGCTCGAGAATTCTCGTTCCAGCGTGTCGTAAAAATATTAAGCGATTCTTCGCTGAACAGCGCGATAAAATAAATTTCGCATCCGAGCGACAGAAAGTCTCGTTGTAAAATTCATTGTCACTTTTTGTTTGAATCTTCAAGGGTCCTTCGTACGTCTTTCACGATCTTCTTTATTTTGGCAATCACCAATCTTAATTGGCGGATTGGTGGTTGCAACCAACAATCCTAATTTTGGCAGTTACGTTTTCGATTAAAGTTTTTGGTAATTATTCGGAAAATGACCCCCATCCCGGAGGGGGGGGGGAGTTAATAGATTTTGACCCCCTGATCACGATGGTGAAGAGAAATCGCGGCGGTCACCCCCCCATAAAAAGTTATGGGGTTTTGAAGTTCGCGGAAATACCAACGCAGATAAACCAGTAGTCGCTATACTGGAGCGGGTGGCTACTGGACCACGGGGGGGTCCGGGGGTTTTCCCAAACAAACCCAAACAAACCCAAACGAACCCAAACAAACCCAAACACCGATCACAACACTCGTAGTCCTTACCTACATGTGTACGTGTACATATGCAAATCGTACGGTAATTATGAGGGTGAGGGTGTATGTTTGTTTGGGTTTGTTTGTTATACTGGACCACGGGTGGCGACTATACTGGTTTATCTGCGTTGGTATTTCCGTGAACTTCAAAACCCCATAACTTTTTATGGGGGGGTGACCGCCGCGATTTCTCTTTACCATCGTATTCAGGGGGTCAAAATCTATAAATCCCCCCACCCTAGAGGGGGGTGAAGGGTCATTTTCCGAATAATTACCCAGTTTTTTCGATTATATATAAGAATAGCTATAGAAATACATAGGATTTTTTTGATATATTGTTTTTTGTCGAAATGGCGCATTTCTAAAACAAAAAGTATAAAATGCCATGAGAAAATCGTCAGAAAATTGTTTTTAAAAAAGGAACTATGCAATGCAGTAAAAAAAAATCCTACGTGCTGCCTCAGAAAATGTAATTCCAAATATACAGTTAAAATTTCAAGTGAATCGGTTGAAATTTGTTTGAGTTGTGAGTCCGGCCGATTTGAAAAATGTAGTTTTGAGATAAACGCGTTTAAAGTTAGTAGAAAGTCACGACACGAATCAAGAGGGGTTGCGCTAGAATTTGAAAATCGAGTACTTAGAGATTTTTCATACCCATAATTTCAAAAATTGAGTGTTTAAAGAGATTTTCGTTGCATTCGAACGATGGAAACTTGAACGTCATTGGAACTTTCGCGAATACACGCGATTGCAGGTGCTCGTCATCGACTCGATCTATGAATGAATGGCGGACGTAACGCGCATCTATGCAGCCTATGTATATTCGAGGTGATTGAAGTCGGGAGACTTGAATGCGCGCACAAGAGTACAGATAATGGTTATCCTAAACGTGCTTAACGGCGGCTTCTCGGCCAGCCCCCCCCCCCCCCTACTCCTCCCTCTCTCTCTCTCTCTCTCTCTCTCTCTCTTCCTGACGCTGGTTAATTGCGCAACTTTTGTATTTTCGAGTTACTCGGACAATCGGTAAGTGGCACGAATGCAACAGATACACCATACGCAACAAATATCAGTCACATAATCGGGTTGACGCAGCTCGGCTTACGTCATCCGAGCTTCGACTCAGCGCTCATTAAACGTCTCGCCTAATTACTCCTTTGGTCGGCTCTGTGTATCCGTGTGCGCATATGTATGTCGTCAAATCCGGACTTCGGAAAAAAATAAAATTAAAAAATAAAGTAACCTCGGCCGGATTTTATTTTCTAATCTTTTAAACGGTTTTTCATTTTTCTTTTCGTCTGTCCCCTCAAGGTACGGTGAGAAACAGCGGCGAGCCGACAGTCAGGAACTCAGCGGTATTCAATTGCTCTCGGCTACTGCATATCAGCTGAAGAAACCTTATCAACAGTTACTCATACCGATCACCGTATGGATCGGCATGGAGCAAGCCTTCATCGGCGCCGATTTTACTCAGGTAAGAAGAAGAAAATATGAAAGATTTTGACGAAGAGAATGAAAATGTCGTCTTGGCACTTTTCGGCCATTTATTTTACTCGCGGATCAAACGTACGGCGATCCTCTTCTTCGATATTTAGAGAATCAGTCATTTACTTTTAAATAGATGTACCATTTATTGTTAAAAAAAATGGACTGTTAAAAAAAGTCTAGCAGCGCGAGATTCGAAAGAATATGTTCGAAATTTATACAATAATTGAGTTTATTTAACTTAAATACAAGTTTATCTGAGTGAAATTAAAGATTCTTCACTCTGATAAACTTAAAAATTTTCTCGAAGTGAACTAATCGATTTTTCTTAGTCAGCTGATTTTTCTTAAACCGATTCTCAGTTTTTTTTAAAGATGATTTGAGATTTCTAATTTAATTCAATATTTTTAAGAAATTTTTTAATAAATTGGATCTAAATTGAATTAATAAGAAATAATTGAAACTTAATTGTTTTGTGAATAAATTGTACTTGATTACAAGCTTAACAGAGTGAAAAATCACTTATCTCACTCTGATAAAATTCCATTCTAGTAGAATTTATCGTTTTAATAAAAATCTTGGATTTTAGAATAAAAATTACACAAAGAATTCTAAATTTTCTCAAATCTCTTAAACTTTGAAATAAAAATTAAATAAAACAAATCTTAAATCCACGTGAAAAAAATCTGAGAATTGTTTTAAGAAAAATCTTTTATTTTACTCTGATCAAATTATACCCACTCAACCTTTTTTATTCGCTGCTATAAATATATATATATACCAGAAATATTTCATAACTCACTTTAGCAGATGAATAAATATTCATTTATTTGACTCAATTTACTTCGAAGTTAACATTCATTAAAAAGTTTATTTCTAAATAATAAAAGTTACTTAATTATTTATTAAAATAATTCAGATGTACCACATCCAGTTGATCCCAACGAGCTCTCTCAGTTTCCATTTTACTCCCGAAACGTGCTTTTGAAAAAAAAAACCTCGCAGACTATCCGATTTTGCAAATGTCATTTTTGCGACTCGTCCTCATCAATCGGAGAACTATCGTACCAAACAACGACGAGCGAGAACGAGGCGAGAGTAGTCTTGAAAAAAAAAAATGATTGAGCTACCAAGAGCTCAAGGCCGAGCGAGCCTAACACTATTTTTCGTACCGCTCGGTTCCCGCGTGTACAACACGTTGATCCTTCTCCTGAATCATCTCCCTCTCGTTGTATCGTCTTCGCAAATCACGCTCCACGTGTACAAGCCGTTATTACGCAGCGGTTATTCTCTTCAAACGCGCGCACTGATTCCAGCGATAACAAAAAAAAAAACGAAAAAAAAGGAGAAGAGTTGAGAAAATCATCGTAAAAAAAAAAGTGTAATCCTGGTCGATTCAACTCGCGGACCTTGAAAATATTCAAGGTCGCTATTACAGTAGAATTATCGCTGATAATCGTCCGAATGAAATAATGTCCAATTAATAACACGGGCCGGATTTTCGAAATTGAAATAAATCTTTCAATTCGCGTGTACACTAGCGGCGGAAAATTTGGACACGATTCCTTTTTTTCATTTTCCAATCTGTCTAATTTTACAATCGAACTTTTTCCCTCTAAATGTTTTATTTCATTAAATTAATTTTTTCAATAGAACTTTTTTCCGCTGGGTATTTTATTCCAAGCTCCTCGAGTTACAGGGCATTTTGCACAAACTGCGATATTTTATCGAAGACAGAATGAGCTTGTGAAACGAAAAAAAAAAAAAATTCTCATTTAATTGAAGGTAAATTACGGTTTTTCGAGTTCTTCGGGAGAGAAATCCCTATTGTGTCCTCAATTAATAAAATTAAGGGCACAATTTTCGTGCGCGCTCGTATAAAAGAGATATAATACAGTACAGGCGAAAATAATGGATAGGCTTTACAAATGTTCTATCGGAAAAAGATCTCGACAAAAACGGCGCAATTCTACTCTCGTAAATACGCGAATCATTTTTTTGTAATTTACCAAAAAAATCATTCGCGTATTTACGATTTTTGGTAATTTACCAAAAAAAATCATTCGCGTATTAACGATTTTTGGTAATTTACCAAAAAATCATTCGCCTACTCACGAGAGTAGAATTGCGCCTTTTTTGCCGAGATCTTTTTCTGATAGAACATTTGTAAAGCCTATCCATTATTTTCGCCTGTACTGCATTATATCTCTTTTATACGAGCGCGCCCGAAAATTGTGTCCTTATATTTTATTTCTTTGCTCTATCCCCGCGATCCGGGATTTCATTATTTGCCACTTAAATATACTCAGTGACTAGCAATTTCACGAGAAATCGAGCCCTGAGTTTCATGTCATTTTTTTGTTGTTCCTTTTTTTTCGTTCCTTTTTTTTCGTTTTCGTTCACTCACATTAACTATTTCGCAGTCGCTTAATTCCAGCCTTCGTGCGTAGGTAACACGTAATAACAAGCTAATTTCCTGGCACGAGGAATGTTTCTCTCTCTCTCTCTCTCTCTCTCTCTCTCTCTCTCTCTCTCTCTCTCTCTCTCTTTTGTCGTTATTGTAACGTTCGTAACGATCGAAGGATTAATACTTGGCCAGCCAGTCGGAAAGTGCAACGATACGACGGTGTGTTCCAAAGCTCCGATATAACAATGGAATCGGAAATCGTCAGGGCCAATTCGCATGGGATTCATATACGTTTTGCAACATTTTCTATCGCGATTAATGTATCAATTTGCCTCAGAACTCGCGACCATCGAGCGCGATGTAACGTAACCAATCAGCAGGGAAAAAATCGGAGCAACCTGTGTACCATGATTTATTTGAATAAATCGAATGCGACATTGACGTATTGTTGTTCCGATCAACTCTATTTTTGATTACTACTGGCGAAGTATTTATTGGACTTGATGTAATCAGACTTGAATTCTGATTACTGTCGAAAATGGAAATTCATTGAATTTCAATGAATTTTGACTATCGATGAGATAACTCGGTGTGTACGTTGGTTTTTCGACGTAACGAGTATACGCGATCGTCTCTGCGGTCGTGGGATCGTTATACCGGGTACTCGTTAACGGGTCTGCCCTACTTACCGGGCAAAAGTACTCGGCTAACAGCTCTTCGTACCGCAATCCTTTGCCTTGGCTCCGACATGGTTGTTAAAATGGCGCCTCGCGCGCGGGTGCGCGCAATTCAAGTCTTGGCAGGTTCGTCGTCTTCCTCTTGCATCCTTCCTACGTAGAAGCCCTCGCTTCTTTTCTCTTTCACATTTTTATCGGATCGTCGACAAGAAATGTGCTAAGGGGGGGAATGGCGCCACAAACTCCTTTGGATACTCGACGATCCGGTCCGTCGACATGGCTTCGATTACTAACCATTTCTCTCTCCTCTCTCTCTTTCTTTCTTTCTTTCTTTGGTGCTCGTTATATCCTTCAAGCGCACTTTTCTTTTCCTACCGTTTGAACGATCGAGTCTTGGTGCCATCTCTCTCTCTTTCTCTCTCTCTCTCTCTCTCTCTCTCTCTCTCTCTCTCTCTCTCTCTCTCTCTCTCTCTCTCTCTCCCTCTCTCTCTCTCTGTCTCTCTTTTAAAATCGTCCTCATCACAGCTCGATTTACTCGAGGCCGTTCAAAGTGAAGAAACGTAGCTCATGCCATTTTTTACCTGGAACAAAAAATCAATTAAAAAAATTATATACAGGGTATTTGGCGCATGGACCGACAAAATTTTTTAGGGCATTGGTGTTGGGGGTCATTTGCTAATTTTTTCACTCCTCAGACCCTACGTCACAAGTGTCACGGTAATTAAGATATGATTTTTCTTTTTAAATACCACAAATTTCGCCTTTAAATCGTCATAATTTTTTTGTTTGCGGTTGTAATAGTGCGAAATAACGTTGAAAACTTCAACATCATAAATGGATCTTCAAATATTGGAGTTGCAATGTCAACTATCTGCATAAACGCGTATTTGATTTGCGTTTTGAGCCAAGCCTTTCCTACAAAACAGCATCGAAAAAAAAAAAATCGTAAGAGTCTGACCATCGCCGACTGTAACTACTGAAAAAACTTTTCCTCTCCGTCGAATCTTTCACGCGTTCGATTTTCTCCTTCGCATACGCGTTCCTTCCGATCACACTTTTCCCGATAAAGATCGCGTGGTGCATATATCACACATTAGCTCTCAGAATCGCAGGGAATACTAAAGGGTGTCTGAAAAATTATCTGACATTTCAATTTGCGCACCATTTTTTTTTGTGGCGAACATAGAGAATCTTTGGCAACTGGCATCCGGAAGTATTGAAGTTGTACTACAGTAAAATATATAACATCGTTTAATATCAAACAAAAGTCAAGTAGACTGACACGTATTAACGAAAATTCTATTTGATTAAACAAACCGTTTTTTCCTGTGTGTGCCACGCTCGCGTCAAAGTCCGTATATCATTCGATCAAGATGCTTATCCGTTTAACAACTTGTCGAAACATTCGATCTTTTTTTTTTTGTGCACCTCTCGACTGGGTGTGTGAGCCTTTGTACACGAAGCTTCGCTTTCACGTCTCGGATGAAAGTCGACGAAGGATCCGGACAGCCGAGATTCATTTTGATATTTCGCGACGAATCGAGATACGTTCGCGTGTACTCGATTCTCGAGATGTGTCCTCGCGTTCGTTGTCGCCTCGGCGAGCGAAATCGCCCAAACTCCGATCAGAAGTCGGTCACCAATTTCACCCACTCGAATTGTCCAAACCGCGAATTCAATTTTGCACACGCATCGAATTGCCGAAACTATCTCAATGTCCAATTCTTTTTTATCGTCATATTTATTTCTTCGCTGATCGCCATTACTTCGAGTAATAAAAATAGTGTTTTTTTTTCAATTCAACGCAATTAAAATTATTTCGTACGCAAAACGTCGCGAATTTATGAGTCTTGAAAAATAGTTTCGAAACTCCTCAAGGGGTTACGTGGGTTTCGAAGCCAAAAAAAAAGCATATTTTCTCTATTTTTTTGAAATATAATATATATAGTGTATTTTTTTCAAAATGTTAAGCACATAAAAGAGCAACATTTCAACAATATTTAGAAAAAAAATTCATCCAAAAATTTGGGAAATTCAGCCGGTGGGACCTGGTTTCCGGAGATCCCCCAAACAAAAGTGTCCTCGTGGTGGTCAGGATAAATCATGATAGCTTTATCTGAAATTAAAAAACCAAATTTTTTTCTGTTAGTAGATAAGTATAGCTCATGATTGAACGAAGGATTTAAAAAAAAATTGAAATTGGAATTTTTTACAGAGTTGTATGCAAAATAGTTCAATTTTTGGTACAATTTACACTACGTATAGCCTTGTAAAATTAGTTATAATCGAAAAAAAAACCTTCGTTCAATTGTCAATGCTATTTTGAAGAAATGTGCAAAATTTCAATTAGATTGGTGGATTAATTTTTGAGAAATCGTGTCCACCGACTTCAAAAATAGTGTTTTGAGAAAAATGCGTATATATGTACCGGCAAAGTACTAATTCAGGGTTTGTCTCAAAAGTGGCAATAGTATCTAGCCCAAAACTGGGCACTTGTTCTGAGCCAATACCCGTAAACAATGTCGAACCGATTCACGGCACTATGACTTGGACAGGTGTTAACAAACCAAAGTTGTCTCAATACTGATTTTGACTTGGGCAAGGCTTGGCCCTTGGTAAACTGCCAGTATTGTCAGCTGTGGCATCAGTAGTGAGCCAAGACTAAGCCAAGTTTCTAATCTATACATGGGCATGTACCGGCAAAGTACTGATTCCGGGTTTGCCTCGAGACTGGCAATAATATCTGGCCCAAAACTGGGCACTTGTTCTGAGCCAATACCCGTAAACAATTCCGAGCCGTTTCACGGCACTATGACTTGGACAGGTGTTAACAAACCAAAGTTGTCTCAATACTGATTTTGACTTGGGCGAGGCTTGGCCCTTGGTATCCTGCCAGTATTGGCAGCTCTGGCATCAGTACAGTGCCGGTACTAAGCCAGTTTACAGTTCGTACATGGGTACCTGCGTCGCTCATCCCGGCCGGTCTTTCCCAACGGGGGGAATTCCCAAAGGCTCTCTCTCTCTCTCTCTCCTAGACTTTTAGTCCGATTGACTTAAAACTTTGGGAGAATATTCTAGACATATTGTACTATTAGATAATAAAATTAAAAAAAAAATTTAAAGGAACATTATAAACAAAGAGAAAAAAAAATAACCAAAAAATTATATGGATTGCAGGCTTACATCTCGTGCGCCTTGGGCGTTCACAGAGTCGGCTACGTGATGATATGCTTCGGCGTTGTCAACGCCGGTTGTTCGTTACTCTTCGGCTCAATCATGAAGTTCATCGGTCGTCAACCCCTGATGGCGCTTGGTGCCATCGTTCACGCCGCCCTCATCGGCGTTTTATTGGTCTGGAGGCCACATCCGGACAACGCTTACGTCTTTTACACGGTTTCCGGTCTCTGGGGAGTCGGTGACGCCGTTTGGCAAACTCAAGTAAACGGTGAGTAGGCTAAAACCTTTTTTTTTTCGAAAAACCTTTCCATTCTCTCCTCTTAGCTTCTTCTTCAACAGTTGAAAAAAAAAAAACATCGAAACTAGGAAGATAGAATATTTTATCGTTTCCGTTATACAAAGCTGTCGAGGAAAGAAAAAAATCGATTATGCGTATTGGCGCTCAGGATCGCTTCGTTTACGTAAGACTTGCCCAAACGCAAACGAGCCCGAAGGCGACCGCACTCGTAAGCCACGCGCATTTTTTTTTCTTCTCCTCCTTCCTGCCACTCGCTTTTTCTATCTTTCTTTCAGCCAGCAATAACCGAGGGAGTTTTTTTTCCTGCATCATTCGACGACTCTTCGTTAGCCTTGATTGACGTTGAAACGTGTTTTTTTTTCTCCCTTCCTTTCGACAAGTAAATGTTTTGTTTGACGCGAGAGTCTTTTTTACGCGATCGTCATCACCAAAAACGTGAGTGGCTCGTTCCTCGTCAAGCTTCAATTTCGTAGCAGGCTCGACACATTCGAACTCGAGTCGGATTCCCAGCTGAGTAAGCGAATAAAAAAGTAGGAAAATAAACTGGTTTTACTTGGGGAAAAAAATGCATTTGGTGCGACCCTTTTTTTTTTCTTGCATTTCCATAATCGTATTTTCTACGATGTGTCCGATAGGATCGTCTTTGCGTCGTGGAGTCGGCAAAATCGAGGCCGAATCGTGAAGAGAACATTTGAAACCGGTTGCATCGACGCAACGTTGGCTACCGGCACAACTGGCTTTTTTTTAGGACGTTCCCTAAATGTTTCTTTTTTCTTCTTCTTCTTCTTCTTCTTCAATCGGACTTTCATCGAAGTCTGCGAAATCACCTCTTTCCACGTAGTTCCTTACAGACGTGTGTACGAATAAATTTGTTAGGCTATCAACAGTAACGATTATTGCACGTCGATGTTGAAACGAGGATATATCCGCGGTGAGAATAGTCGGCTAATAACAAACGTCGAAACATCGTAACTTGAGATCCGGGTTCAGATGGGACAAACGAAAAATTATTCCAATCGGTTTTTGTACGTTCACCGATAAGACTACCATCCCGTGCGAGAGTAACGAATAATGAGAAAGAAAAAAAAAAGGAACAAAAATGAAGGGGAAAAAAAGACGAGGTATAATGATTGCCAAGGCTCATGGCTCGTTGAAACGGCAGAAGGATTTTTTCGGCTTGATGTTGCTTCGACTCTGAAAAATGATTGCCAAGGGTGCTGTACACTTGTCGGACTATTGACGTCACTCTTTATGGTGCTCCTCTCTCTGTCTCTCTCTCTCTCGTTCTTTTCTTCCCCCTCCCGCTCACCCTGTACTCCAAGTGCTCGCGGTGTTTTAGTTCATCATTTTTTTTTCGCTTCATTCGAGCCTTCAATACCTCCCGGAACTCCTCGCGGGAAATAAAATCTCGGCGTCGAGCTCTCCAAATCTCGCGCCGTACAAACGATGAATCAAGATTAGCAATAAGTCAGCATATTTTTACTGCTGCGCTCCCTTTCTCTCTCTCTCTCTCTCTCTCTCTCTCTCTCTTACTCTTTTCTACGACGGTCTTTTTCACTCTCACTCTCTCTTTCTCTCTCGCCCCCGCCCCCTCTGTCTCTCTCTTTACCTCTGTCATCGTCTCAATCTTTTTTGGCCCTCTCAAATCTCTCCAGCCCAAACTAAAACCTGTTACATTATTCATATCGTATATTCGCTCATCCCAACGGCGCGAAATATTATCCTCGGAACTCTCTTCTTCTCGAATTCGAGAACCGGATTGCAGCAATATTGCCCGATGAGATCAGACACGCGCGTCCAAGGAGGACAAACATCCCCAATCGATCAAGCTCGAGAATCTGTCAAAAAATGATTTTTTTTTGCTCCAACGTCATTTTGCTCCAAAAAAAACAAAAAGAGTTTAGGGAACTGTCATTTCTTGGAAATGTTGTCCTCGCTTATCTTGTGGATAAGGGAATACTTAAGG
Organism: Ophion ventricosus; assembly: GCA_963932345.1. NCBI lineage: Eukaryota > Metazoa > Arthropoda > Insecta > Hymenoptera > Ichneumonidae > Ophion > Ophion ventricosus. Next base: position 14,176,477 of record OZ010723.1, on the reverse strand, counting down.
ATTAAGGGGGAAATACATGTAGGCGCCGGAAGAATAGTCAATTATGATCATTTTTTTTTGGAAAGGAACGAAACCTTTCACATTTATGAAAACTTAGATACAATTTATTACATAATTAAACTGTTCAAGGAAAATTGAATCTGTCAAAAAATGATTATATTTGCCTCAACGTTACGGCGAGACGGCACGAATGAGAAAGAGAAAAAGAGTTTCGGGAACTGTAATTTTTTTTTTCAAATGTTGTCAAAGTACATATAATTTTTTCGCGACTATTAAAAAATGAAGATCGATTAAAAAAAAAAGTGAAATCGTCACCGGCCTCTAAATCATTCTCAGCGGATTTCTTGTAAATTTTAAAAGAATCTATCGAGTGGTTATGGAGTCCTTATCATGCAATAGTCCTTCAGCTTCTTCATGAAGCTGATTTTTCTCCTGCAGCTGATTTTGATGCCGCTACATATATTTCCCCCCCCCTCAATACGAGATCCATTTATTGTCGACGCTTGATCTCAATGAGATTCCTCGATTATCCTACGGTGGAATTCCGAGCTGAAGAAATTGAACTTTTTGGCGCCGTAGCAATGTCACGATTCTATATAAGAAATTATTATTATTGCGCGTGTAAATAATATTTTTCGAGACTCCCGAGAAACGTTTTTACATATATTTGCAAAACTTGTTAATGGCCTTGCGATTTTTTACGCGGTGAGAGAAGAGTCCACCGTGTCCCAGGCGATTATTTCGCAACGAAAAACACGATCAATATTAATGACGGACGTTTTTTCAACGTTAACTTTGTGTCTCCAAGTTCGTCGAGACGCAGTGCTTATATGCTCTATGGACCGTCTAATTTTTTCATTTTAAATTGCTCTCTTGCGAAATGGACTATGAGGAAGAAATCGGTCACGTACGCATGGGAGCATTGAAGCGATCCGTAACTCGCTGGATCCGCGGTTAATTGTGATATTTAATTAACACTTAATTACCTTTCAGAGCTAATCAATATGATGCTCATTGAACGACAGTGTCTCGAAGTTTCCGAAGTGCGCCGAGCTGTTTAGAAAATACGGAAGATTGAGGAAAATCAAAAGAGCGTGGCAAATTTGAAGAACGTTCTCTTATTTTTTTTCGCAAATTTTGCAGTAGCCGCTAAAATTTTACTCGAAATTACTCTCGAATTACTCGAAAATTATTGATCAGAGAGATGCAAGATCAAAGAGGGGGAGGGGGTTGCACTCTGCTGTACAAACAGGCCGGAAGTGAAATCATTCCGAGGGAAAAAATCATGGTATTGAAGTTTGCATCGTTGAGATGCAACGAAAATGTATGTTGTTTTTCTATTGGGTTCTGTCAAATGGTGATGCGACGTCTGGTGGCGGAAAATCAAACTATACTTAGGGCAAAGCCTTCAGTACAAATTATACGTAGCCATACGATGAAAGTATTTAATTTTTCTGAAAAACATAAATAATATCGGTGAAAATGGAATTCGCGAAGTTTTCCCCGCGTAAAAACAATCGCAAGAACATTAAATGTGTTGCGAAATATTGCGAAAGTACTTGGAGTAAGGAATTGGAAGTGCGTTTTCACAACTTTCCTATTGCAGAGAAACCCTTTGAGTACATGAACCAATTATTTTGGAAAAGTGGAAAAACAGATTAATGAGAGGCTTGGATGAAAGCCGCAAAAATTTAAAAAGCCAATGCAGGCATGAAAGTGTGCTGTAGAGGAATTTTTTAAACGGTAATGAAAATTTAAGAAACCTTTTGAAATAACGAAATATTTTGCACTGCCAAATAATAAAAGGTATTGAGAATGAGAGATTAGACTTATCGATTGCAATAGTAACGCCGCAATGATGTGCTTGCATTTTTCTCCCAACCTTGAAAGAGCAAATCATTTAAAATAATCAATCTCATGGAGATTATTTCGTAATTGAGACGTTTGCAAACAATACACTTTAAAGTTGACAGCACTGGCATGGGAAACGCTACTAACTTTACCACATTTTTAAATCTGCCCAACCTACAAAATACTTTCTTCCACAAAATTTCGATGTTCAAGATTGGTACCGGCCCAAATACAAATTGCACTAATACTTATCATAATATCACAGAAATTTGCACTAAACTACATGACTACGTTTCACGCTCCCCTTATCGCCGCCTAGTTTTTTAAGCTCCGCCCTGACAGATCCAAATTCTCGGTATATTTTTACCACATTTAGGCTACAAAAGCCATCGAAATATTTTTGACAATCCTCATAAAAAATTTGTAACGCAAACCTGCAAAAAAAGATTTTCGATTAAAAGATTTCGTATGAAAGATAAAGAAATTAAAAAATCTGGAGTAATTTTCATTGCATTATGACAATGAAAAATTTAACACCATCAAAAATTTCATCTCAGCGGATTCGATTTTGCGCAAACGCCAATTCCATCATTGCTGATACAGTTGTAACTGTATCAGCTCCGAGATAGAAGAATAAACGTTTTATTGTGGCGTGTGAGAAACGTGCTCGCGTTAACGATCGTCAACACCTCGCGGGCATTCGCGTGAATATCGAATGCGGCTTTTAGAAAGTCCTCTCGAAGCCGCACGCGTTCTCGTATATGCGATCGCGTTATACGATGTCGATACGCATATATATATAGATTTCCTGCGTATACGCGACAATAATTCGATTCTCGCGAACCGGAATCACGCCCATTGGCATTCGCCTACGATGTTAGTAGGAAAAAAAAGAAAAAGCAATCATTAACTATATGACCCGACATCCTGATAGAATTCTTCACCCTAACGGTCCGTAACAAAAAAACAACGTTTGCCACCTTTTCCCTCTGCTCTTCCAACCGTTGTACTTCCCACGAGGAGAGTCTCCTTCGCGCGTTTCGACGAATGCGGATTTATATCGATCGCTTATTGACCGCGGAGCTTCGAGAATAATAATTCCAGCAGTGGAATATCCAGTGTTATTGGCCATTACAGTCGATATATAACTGTATAACGCTGAGAATACCGTCGACCAAGCTCCGTAACGTTTATCAACCGAGGAGAGACACGGCGAGGGGGGGTGGAGGGGGAGGAGGGCAGGAAATATACATGTACGAGATACACGACCGAGAAGGGAGCTATTACGGCTGATCTCGTGACGGGAGCTAGAGACGGTTTCTCTTCTTGGTAATTGGTCTCGAGGTGTATGTATGCTTGTCCTCATATACAACGGTGAGAAAATATTATTTCGAAAATATTCAAATCTGAGATCGTCGTTGTCTCCATATTCAATATTGCGCGGACCTGGCTGAATTGAGAAAGGGTACGCGTAAGGAGAACAATTGGAGAACTGCTCGATTATCAATCACGTTGAAATTTGCATCGTTGGAATGCAACGTTTTTTTATTTCATTATTTTTATCGTTATCCAAAGCCTTATTTTTTTGCGAATTAACGTCGTAAATTTTCGATAAGAAGGCGTAGAAAGGTTTGAACGATGTTCATAGCGTAAATTGGATAAAAGAAAATGAATAATTAACCCTCCGCGGTCACCCGGGATCAAAATAACCCCAAGCGCAACTTTAAGCCAAAATTACTATAACTTGTTGGCGGCTACTTTTCTTTGGTAATAAATCGCTTTTCATTTATCGTTCTCATATCATTCTTTTTTCATATTTATCGTTCTTTATTTCACTCCGAAATGGCTCTTTAGATATAAGAATAAAGACCTTTTTTTTAAAAGCCCACTGCGAAGCTATTTTTTTCCTTCAACTATCATATCTCAAGAGTATCATCGTAAAATTTTATGAAAAAAAAATTGAAAATTGCAATGGTTATGATTTTTTAATAAAAAAAGGGCGATTTTTCCGCATTGAACCCTTGCTGATTTTTTTTTTGGCCATTTTAAAATTCGATTAAAATATCATACCGAGAAAGCCACATTCTAGAATGTTCGAACTAATATCCTGAATTTTGATGAGTCATTCGGAACGATACGGTCAACGCCGCAATCGCTTAAACATGGCTGGGGTCATTGCGACCCCCTCCTTGACCAGCATGGTATAGCCGGAACGTGTGACCACAAAGGGTTAAAAAAGAATTCATTTTCGTTGCATTCCAACGATGCAAACTTCAGCGTTACGATTATTGGGCATCATGATAAAAAAATCTATCTCTTTTGGACAACATTTTCGAAATGTAACATTGAATTCAAGTTTCGATGTTGAAAATTTTAAATGTGAATTATTATTATTACGAATTATGCGTTTTCTCGAAAACCAGCGATTTTCCGAACGTATCAGGCCTATGCGGAGTTTCCTTAGCCCTCCTGAGCCCTTTTCACTGAGGGCCTTTAGCGAAAAACCATCCTCGTCACTGCGACCAACGATAACGATTGAAATTATCTAGGAAAAACGGAAGCGTCAATTTTCTTGCTACTTTTCGTCCGGGTATTTCGTACAATCGGCAAAAAGGACCTGGGTATCCTGCCACTTGAACCTTCGCATTGACAACGAGGCAGAAAAAAGGAGAGCTTCCGAATCAAAGAAATTTGTCTCCCCTTACCCGTACCACCCGCGCTTGTCTATCGCTACACGAAAAAAAAAACAGGGAAGGGGGAATAAAAATAAACGAACAAGATATTCCGTCATTGATGAAGATTACAAGCGTTTAGAGTGCGGCAATTAGCATGAAAATAGAGATTAGTGTTGCTGGAAACGGCGCGGGTGCATCCTCCCAATTACTCGTTTTTTTCCCAACTGCTTTTTTTTCGTTTCGATGTGTTCGCCAGCCCCGCGCTCCCCGCATATATACCACTGGTTCTTTAGTGAATGGAATCGCCGATAAAAACGCGGATGCTTCGCGAAACGACGGTGTGGTCTAATTTATTCCGTGACGAGTTTCCGCGACCATTGTTGAAAAAAAAAAATTGAGGCACTGAGAGACGGTGAAAAAGAGATAGAGTGAGAAGGCGCGAGGCGGGGGGAAGGAAGGAAGGAGAGTGATCCATCATTCGTAAGAATCGTATAGTACGAACTGAATAGAAGCCACATGACCACAGGTATATCGTTCTTCTGCCTCGAGCATATTTTTTATCCTTTTTTCCACTCGTTCCCGCAGATCTCTATCGTGAACCGTGATGGCTGTCTGGCACATCCTCCGGTTAGCCTTCGCCGGCTGAAAAAGCTCGGAGGCGTAATATTCCTCACGTTCGAATCTATCCACGTATCACGTGAGCCACGCTATTTCTCAGGTCTCTTCCTACATTCTCCAAGATCTCACATATATATATATATATATATATATATATATATATTCTACGTCACATTATTCTTGGTTGAACCGATCAACGAGGGAATAGCTGTCCGAACCGATCCATCCTAACGTTTCGATAAAATATTTTTTTCGATTTTTTTTTAGTGATTACCGTAGTCTCGTGACGAGTAGGCAGCTGTTTTTTTCTTGGGTCAAGGATATATACGATCAAGTATATATATGTATATAGCGTTTCTGTACAACGCAAACAACAGCACCCTTACGGTGTTCGGTAAAAAGTAAAATGTCTAAAAATTCCGAACTCGCGCCAAGTCGGAAATTCTCTTCATCAGGAGCAGCAGCATTCGAAGCAATTGTAAGATTTTCTATGATGAATGTGGCACGATCGATTCTATTCCTAATTCTTTTCCTACGAGGCTCGGTGCTTTGGAATGCCACTGCGAAAATAGCAGGTCCCTCGTGAATAGACTGGATCGAAGAGGTTGCGAGAAAAGCGGAAATTAGGAGGCTCAAAAATGACTGAAGAAATGAAGTACCTGGAGAACGATTGAAGTGTCAAGAATGCAAGGACATTTTACCGAAGGACTATGCCAAGTAATCAAATAGAATATTGACCAATACTGATAAGAAGATAATTAGAAGAAATAAAAACACGCTTTCAACCGGAAAGTTCAGGCTTGCTTTATGTGCCACTTCCAATTGATTTTACTTTACATCTAGGAGATAAGTTTAAGTTGTTAAAAAAGTTTCGACACTAAAATCGAAATGTTTGTAGACGATCGAAATTTAAAGCACCGAGAGTTTACTTAAATTTCATGGGGTTGAAGTTTGCATCGTTGGAGTGCAACGAAAGTTTTCTTCAATTTGCAGATTTAGGTTGTACATCGCTAAATAAGAATCCGAAAAAATGTTTGCTTCATTTTCGTAGCTCAAATCTGCTAAAGGATATTTGGATAATAAAAGAACAATCATTTCCGTTGCGTTGCAACGATGCAAAGTTCAACGTCATAAAATTTTGACTACTTTTACCTTGGATTGTATATCTGCCATATGTTGAGGCGAGCAGACAAAGCCTCCTTACAACCTAACCCCAACCTATAAGATTTTCTCGATCACGTAATCGTGTTCCATTCACAAACATTCTCTGATTTTTCTGTCTCTCTCAGGTCTCTACGGAACGTTGTTCAGGCGCAACAAGGAGGCGGCCTTCTCGAACTATCGTCTCTGGGAGAGCGCCGGCTTCGTCATAGCCTACGCGTATAGTACTCATTTGTGCGCGCGAATGAAGCTCTACGTTATGCTCTCGGTTCTTATCATCGGTACGCTCGGTTACATCATCGTGGAAATTCTTCACAGGCGAAAGCAACGGAGGCTCAAAGCTATCGCTGAGGATCCTAAAGCGGCCCAAGCCGAGGCAAACATGCCGGAGGAAACGGACGACGAGAAGGACGACATCGACGACGACATTATAATCACACATCTCTGAAATGGCCACGGCAACATTCATTACGTTTAAATGTGGAAGAAAGAACGAGAGACAGGATGGAGCGAGAGACAGAAAGAGGGAGAGAGAGAGAGAGAGAGAAAGAGAGTGACAGGGAAGAGAAAGGCATCGTGTCGATAGCGAAAATGATAAGGCAAAAAAGAATCTCCACTGCTGAGCAGTTGGTTAATTAATGCAATTGCGATTGTACCATCTTGCGAACACGATCTCACGGGCCGCAAATATTTACTCTAGAAACGAGGCCTTGAGAAACGGAGTTCGTTAATTGAATACTTGCCCGAAAAAAAAAAAAAAAAAACCAAGAGGAACAAAGTCAAGCGGGATTTAATAATCGTAAAATTATATAGTTATCCGGACGAGAATGCATCGGCGTTTCGTGAACGAAGTGAAAACAAAATATCCGAAAAGCACCTCCGTGCAGGCGTGGGCGATTTTAGTGAAAAATTGTGACCAAGTTTTCCTCTCTCCTTCTCTCTGCTTCTCACTCTTTGCCGATAATGATGCAGACTTCTCGCCCACGAATTTACGAGATCGTCGGTTCAAAAGTATGATAGGAGAATAGTATTTTTATTTTATGTCTTTCTATTCTTTGATTTTTCTTTTCGTTTTTTTTTTAATGCGCGTGAGGTTTCTTTGAGTGTTCGTCGAATGAGAGTACGAGGGGCTTCGGGCTTGGCGACTCGAGGCGCGTGTAAGTGATATACATAATGTAGTGTAAAATAATAGCAAATGTGTTTTTTTTTTAACGATCAACCGTGAGGAATTTACCGATACGGAGTAATTCCAAAATAATGTTCGATGATGATGACGACGACGATGCATTGATCGATGAACGATCAATCGCCAGGCTCGAAACTCGCGTTACGACAGGATAGCAAGATTCCCAAAATCATCCCCGAAAAGTTGCTTACTTTTCGGCGATCATGGATTTTGGGAAACGTGCTGTCCTACTCGCAGTGTCGTGTATCGAATTAGAACTGCTCACCGCGGCAGCTTTCGGGCCCTTTGCTCTTTTGTTTTTCGTGGATGCGCTAACGGTGTGCGAGGAATTTTTATATTGCGACTTAACCCGCCCCCTGTCTCCGCCCCGTAAATCACTTATCAATGGGAATAAATTGTCAAGAGGGAGAACAAAAGAATTAAGAAAAAGCAAAAGACAGGCTCGATCGCAAGTTTACTCGGTAGTTTGAAGTTGCGTTCTTCGTTTGGGCCTTCCTTATTTTGTGCGATGAACTTGCGTTCGGTCGCCTCGAAAAATGAATATCAGAGACAATAAAAGCGCCTTGCACGATCTAGGATCGGCTATAACAAATTGAACAAGTGGGTTGGTGAAAAGGAGCGGAAAAGACACGCACAAGCGCGCCAGGGATAGTTCTGTCGAGGATTTTGTTTGAGTATGAGAGAATATCGTGAGGCCTTTCGCGCTGCGAAGGGCGCACGGGCCCATAACGACGAAAACCACCGATTTCAGTATGATGGAAAAAAAGGAAAAATTTGCTTCTCATCGCGCAACCTAATATTCTTTTTTTGTTCGTTTACTATCACTTGACTCCGCAATCTGAGAAATAAGCTAGGGCTCGTGTGTCGCGACTGTATTGCGTAAGGATTTTTTTTTCTCTCGGCCAAACTGCAAATCTTTCCTTGACCATCTGAAGCTCGTATTGTATTCGTGATCGGGGTGAATGAAATTTCGCGAGTTCAACGATAGTTGGCTCACGAGTGTACATTGGCGTGTACACTCGCACACAAAGCTTTGCAAAAAGTAGAGTGATCGGTGGGAAAAGTACAATGATAAGTCTCGATTGTGCAAGATCAATTCTTGAAATCTCAATCGTTACGCTTTTATTTTTTTTTTACTTCGTATTACGTTGGCTCCGTATTTTTTAACCGCGAACGCTCTTCATTCTTTTCACCGCTCGATCCTCTCTCGATCGAATTCAATTTGACTTGGAATGCTCACGGGGATCCGAAATATTTGCTTTTCCCACGACTCCGTAATCTCTTCCTTCCATTTATCGCAACCCTCGAGGTCAGGGCCAAAAAAACAAGCGTCAACGTAAAATTGTCCATACAAAATCAGATTTTCTACCGCAATGCCACGTAAACGTTTCCATTCGTGAGACGGAATTTCGAGTGTACGAAGCAGCGTAGTACAGTCTCTTCGTCAATTATACACGACATATCGAATGCTTTTCAAACTGGTTTACTTAATTTATACGGCCTTGCGATTTCGCCATGTCCTCGCGCGAGTGCTTCGTTCATAATTTTTATACGAAACACTGTAAACATCTTCTCGCGAACTTTCAATAATAATTGCTCAGAGTCTAGGAAATTATGGCCCGTTCTTATATGTATGCAAAATTTCAAGCTTCAGAATTGAACATTGAAATGTTTCTTTTACTTTTTTTGGTACTCCCTCACTCTTCCTCTCTCTCTTTCTCTCTCTCTCTCGCTATATATATATATATAATGCAAAAAGGGAAAAAGACATCAGCATGAAAAAGTATGCGTGCGTGCATATATACATCACTGGTTAAAATAAAATGCGCACAGGACATTGCAAATAAATGGCAAAGTGCGTACTTCATTTTATCCATCGTATTATATATGTATACGCATACATATGTGTATATATATATATATATATATATATATATATAAATTTAAATCTCGATCAGTATTAATTATTATTGAAAATTTTGAGCTTCGATGGAATGTGTACTACAGAGTGTTGTACAAAAAAGGCGATTGGAGTTATCGTTCATCGGCCGTGATTGTACAAATTCCCATAAAATCGCTAGAGATCCGACAAAAGTCATACGTGTCAAGTTTACATTGCCTCGTGTGTGTTAGCAAAACTATGAAGTTTGCATTCTTTCGGCTTTGAAAAAAAAAAAAAATCTAAATGCAATACCGAGAGAATCGCTTTGTACCGTAAGTACTTTGCGCAATATCAGATTGTCTGTACATAGGCGTTGTTACATAGCGCGCGTGTTTTGCTATTGCCGGTTTGGTATCTTTCTCATCTGAGCGTTAAATCTCGATACTGCAAAAGCTGCGCTACTTGCTTTCCGTATCGATTCTTTGTCTAGTGCCAACGTGTTTCGTGCCCTCGCAGCACAATGCGACACTATTGAAATATCCGTTTGCAGGGTAGACACAGAAGTCGAAGAAAAGATATACTGCATAGTCATAAAAGAGAGGGAGTGAGAGAGAGAGATAGAAAAGGGCAGTATATTTATTACATTGCGAACGATCTCGTTATTCGCCGACCTGTTACATTTTTTCCTCCTGGCTTTATATCACTTGTACAGTCTATCCGCTTCACAGCGGCACTTGTTTGACTTTCGGCCGATCTTTGTTCCCTCGCGTCTCTATAGCTTCATTCTTTTCCCAGCTGACAGGATTGCAGCGAAAAAGAAATTCTCAGTCCCAACAATCTCTCGACACTTGTTGCACGCCCACCGTCGATCCATAGGCGAGAACGGACGGTTGATCCTCCCTGCCCGTGGCAACCTTTCTCTACTGCACGCTCCATCATCATCGGATCGCCTCGTTCTTTTTGAAGCGTCCCTGACACTCGAACAAGTCTCGAGCAGCTATTGCCAATCGGATTGTCAGTCAGATCCGTAGTATTTACACCCGCATACTCGATGCGCTGGTTGATGCGTACATATCGTATATTTTTTATTATTATTTTATTGTTACGACGGGAGGACAGGGATCTCTCATTACTGAGAACAAAAGAAAAAGGACATTCAAGGGACAAAATTGAACATGCATAAACGATTTGCTTCTACTCCATATAAATCCTCGATCGATCTTAATCACATTTTTCACCAGTCTTTCTCATAGTGGGCTTAATATTAGGCACGTGTCGTATCATTCCAAACGTAAAAACATATCACAAGCCCACGTACTTGAATCTTGAAGAAGAGAAAAACCCACTAGGAATATCTTTACACACATATAGGTATATATATATATATATATAATATAAATAATGGGACATGTACATACATGTGATAATGTCCGGTATTACATACACAATGTAAGGTCCAAACTAGTTATATATATATATATATATATATATATATATATATATATATATATATATATATATATAGACTAGATGGGTTTCGGGACGATAAGACTCCACACCGTGCACAACACTCGGGCTCATTACGACAGCACTGTTTATATTATTACGCCTTTTGCTATTACACTTGAACGTAAGTTTTTCTTTCTCATATAATATTCAGAACAATTGTGTCACGATAGTGACCGCGGTGGGGCGTTTGGTCGCTTTGTATCCCGCTGCGCGCCCGCGTTACTCGCTGACGTTCTTATTTGTCCGATTATTATTTACCGTCATATATCATCCGAATTAACGAGAAAAAATACATATCTCTGTTGTTAGATTAATTGCGCCCTTGGATGAACCGAGGCATCTACAAAGCGATAATGTTAATTGTGTGTGAGTGTATGGGTGTGTGTGTGTGTGTGTGTGAGTGAGTGAGTGAGTGAGTGTGCAGGTGTGTCTATGGTGTTGTTACGCGACAAGGCGAGCCTCGGTAACGTTGAATTTTCGGGTCCAACTGTACAGTATACATTACGTTCTATGGATATATACATATTATACATACGCGTTAACGATATTATCTTTCTTTTTTCCTACGTTTATTATTATTATATACAATAATGTTACGATTATTGATGAATTGATGCCGGTTGTTACGGTGAACAATGCCCATATGTTATTATCTACGATCATTAATTGTTATGCCATTATTAATGTTATTATTATTATTATTATTTTATTATCATGATGTAACTTCGATTAGAAATTAGACGATTGTCATTTTATTAAATGATGAGTTGCGATAAAAATTGAATATTACTCGATCACAAACCTACCACCGCGCTCACTTACGTAAACGAAAATTTTGAGACAATCCGCAAAACTCCGAGCCACGAAAAAATCACTGAAAACCTCGGCACACGCGTCTAGCGAAATATCGAATTTAACAAGATGGTCAAATATCGGAACAAATAAATGTGTCGATTTTTCAATATTATTTTTATTTATATGTACGCAATTCGAATACATAGATGCGTGTGTGTGTATGTTTTGCGAATAAGGAACACGGTTCATGAACATGGTAATTCGCGTTGACAAAATTCGATGCAGTCGTACGCGTTCGTACACCGCGCTATAACGTACAGTACCCACGTACATAATTTATATACATATAAAAATATCCAGTATACTATACGTCATTTTTTTCTTCTTTCTTTTCCTACCGAGGATCATACGCGTGCCCGTACACAATATCTGAGTACAATAAAGTATACAAAAATATATATAAAATCGTCGCCGACATCCATCTAAATTATCGATAAGGTTTTACAATGCTGCTCCAGTGTAAATCGTATCAACGAGTCTGTCTCGAGAAAAAGAAAAAAAAAAGATAAGAAATCTATCTCATACAAGTTCTTTGCTTTTTTTTTTTTGACATTATAGTGAACAACGCATCCATCCGGCGTATACACTTAGTATACTTTTTTCGAAAGCGAAAGAAAAAAAAATATTGCACCGCTGAATCGCTAATAAACTTGGATAACTTTTCAACAGAATAACAATAATATACGTATAATAAAACATATGTTTGAAAAAAAATGTCCCGTTGAGCCTCGTTGGTTCTTTTAAGATGCATACAAGTGTACATTTGCATGCGCATAATGTCTTCGGATCGGGAAACTCGAAGAACAAAGAAACTTTCTTATCTCAAGGCTGTTTACAATGTGACGGATAACAATAATTTTTAAGTACAAACATTATTACATCGGGAGACGCTTCTTTTTTCTTTTTAAGTAACACGCAGGAAGAATGTTGTACTATTATTCGTGAATTTTTGGGTGGGAATTAATTTTTTTAATTATCTTTGGATTTGAAAATTTTACGCACAAGCGGAATTTTATGGTCCGCGCGAACGAGAACGTCCGGTATGTATTATATAGGGCTAACGATAAGTAACGTAAAATACTGTCCGACGAGACACTAACAAATGTTTTATCGTCTTGGTATCATGAAGAAAATTTCTCACTATTCGTAATCATGCATCTCGCATGAAATTCACGCACGCTTCAAACAGGCACTTTTCGATGGCATGAACTTTTTTTTTAAATTTAGTTCTTTCAGCTCTTAGTATATTTATGTACAAAAAATTCGTACCGTGGATTTTTACAAGTTTTTGCTAAGTTTGATTGGCAGGGCGTGGGAGACGTTCAATTGTATCTATAGCAAATGTAGTACACCGTGGAAAAACTACGACACCTCTGAGTACTTTGCAGCAAGAAATTGTGTCTTCTACAAGGATTCGTTTACTATTATGTCGTAGAAGACTATTTTTATGCGCATACTTTTTGTGCCTCCGATCACTAGATTCGTACAGTGCACTGGAAGAGTACAACGAAGCCTCGAACAATCGATCGTTGCCTGCAAAGTGACGTCACAGTAGGCCTCTTTTCGACAAATTTGGACAATTTATAAGATATGAAAAAAACGGAGAAAGACCGCTGTACACAAAGCAACACGAGGTGTCGATCGTTGGAGTACGCTAAGAGGTAAACTATTTTGCTCCAAATACTTTGAGAAAGGGGTTTTTAAAAAAAGGTGCGATTCGTCTGAAAGCGAATAGTTGCTATTTTGATTACTCGATTTTGACCGACAAACTCAACATATTCATATTTTCCTTGAATTCCTGAAACAACGTTTGCCAAATTGGCTTGCAACGTCAAGTGAACCAATTTCAACCGATAGAGGGCAAGTTTTCACAGTATCTTCTGAGTCTCCACAAAAATGTGTAGGGACTGCGCAATATGTTGGAAAAATCCTCTTATAAAGAATTTCTCACGATTTTCTGTTTTAATAATAAAACGTTTTTTTTTTCTCAAGAGTTTGCCATTTCTGTAAAAAACAAAACAATTTTTTCGAAAATCCGCTGAATATTTCTCTCGCTACTACTACGAAGATTATGAAAACTTTTAGTTTTTCGATGAAGGTCAAGAAGGTGCTTCCCCGGAGCACTCGCAAAAATCCCGTACACTCACAACTTGGGCTTTACGCCATTTTGCAGGATTTTTTTTTATGAAGACTTATTGTTCAGGCCTCTTGAGCTAGTGTCGACCTTGAGGGAGGTCAAATGGTTTCGTACACGACACGTACAACTTTCACTTATCATGCTTACACATGAGCTCGATCCTAACTGTTGCTAATATTTTTGTATCGTTCGCCGAAAATTGGCACCATAGCTGATCTTCAGCGTGGAAAATCGTAATCTCGGCCAAAACGAATTTTCAAGCTGGCGAACCTGTTTCAACTGGCGTTGGACACATCGATGTCGATGGTCTCCTCCTTGAGCAACGAACGTTTGTCCTCTCTAGTAGCCGACTGCTTCTTTCCGCCTGTTTTGCGCTTGCCGCGATTTATAACACCGTTGTCGTCGTCCATCATGCGCAATATTTGCGTTTGATCGGAACTCTCGATCGGCGCTATCGAAATGTCGCGAACGGCGCGAAACTTGCCGCAATTGTTCAGATGCTCGTTCTCCAGGCGGAAAAAGTTCCAGACGAATCTTCTGCGAGGTAGGAAAAAAAACCCACGAAAGAATTGTGTGATTGCTCCTTGGGGAACTATACCAATGTAAGATCCGAAAAATAGGTGAATTTTTTGGGAATTGTAAAAGAAATACTTGCATAGATTTTCTAAGTAGTATGTCATGGGCATACGTATTAATATCAATCACTGTCGAATTTTTAAGAAAAAATATACGTAATTAGCAAAGTTATCCGCGTTGTACGCGAAGCTGAAGAATGTTTTCTCAATATTTATATTTTTCTGCAAATTTCCCAGATATATCCTAACTAATATTATAAATGTGACTTTCTGTCTGTCTGTCCGTTAGTAACTCAATCACGCCAAAACGGCTTGATCGATTTCAATGACATTTAACATGCAGATAACGTATGGACTGGGTTAAAACATAGGATACTTTTCATTCTAATATCTAATATTTTTCTGATTGTAATATTATATACTCGAATTTAATCTAATTATGAAATTCAAATTATTATATAATCAATGAAATTAAAAATGTAGATGGCTTATGACACATAGGATACTTTTCATTCTAATTCTAATATTTAATATTTTTCTAATTCTAATATTTGTCTCGAATCTAATTCAATTATGAAATTATCAGTCTTATGTAATTCTTATTATAGGATACAAACAAATCAAATCAAATTAAAATAGATGATAATATAATATCAAATCTGATATAAATATATCGAATATTTTTCTAATTATAACATTTAAAAAAATCTAATGAAATTTTAATTCTCATAGAATACCAACGATTAAAATATAATCAAAATCGAATAGAATCTAATATAATATCACATATTTGACTAAATTCTGAATGATGTATGACAGCCTTTAAAAAAAAGAATCCATTAAGGGGTATTTTAACACAAATTGCGAGATCCACGCAGACAAAGTCGCGGGTAGAAGCTACCATAGTTCGTTAATATATACGCTAACGATATACCGGAAATAAATGAAATCGCACAAGTAATTTCCTTTCAGTTTCAAAAAATGTCCACCCCTTTTTGGGACACCAACGTAGTGTGTCCGCTTAATTTAGTCTAGGATATTTATTGGATAAATAAGTTGCTCCCAAGTCGATGTTTGTCGGGATTTTACCTAAATACTTCAAGTGGTGCTACTATCGAAGTCATCAGATCGTTAGAGATGTAGCTGTACTCGACGAGAACGTAGCTGACGATCCACGAGAATCTCAGGACTAAATCCTCGATAATGGCAAAGTAATAGAATCCCTAAAAAAAAAAAAAGAAAAGAATATACGATGAGTGATGTGGACGTAGCAAGCGAAGATGCGTGAGAAAGTGTATGTATATTTACAGCGGACGAATAAACGACTTCTTCGCGCAAGAATTTATTCTCTCCGGCATTATTGTCCAGCAGTCCCCAATCCATCTTTATGTCCCATGTGTACGAGTAAACGGAATTTATGACGCAACTGACAATCCACAGCCAGAGCCACGGGCTTTCCCAATGACTCGCGTATTTCGGTTGATGATATTGCTTAAGAGTAGCGGTGATAACGACGAGAAAAGTCGTCGAGTATTTTCCCGCATTAACGAGATGCGGGAAGGCTTCCTTCGAGTCACGATATCGTCTCAAACACTGGGCAAAACGAAACCACGCAGGTAGACAATTCACGATAGGTCGAATTATCAGAGATCCGGACATGCATTGGTTCGTGTCACCGGCCTCGAGCCAATTCCCGTTAGTTATGTAGAAACAGAGCAAAAAGTGAAAGTCCATCAACGGGGTTACGAGACTGTTGAGCTGATCGGCGAGCCAGAAATCAGCGAAGTTTACGAATGCGAACGGAGCTATTATCATTCGCCACTGCAAATAAATACAAAGATGAAAGTCTCGTTGTAGCGCAAATTTAACACGCTGTTTATTTTTAAAGCTCGACGACTCACGGAAATACGGAGCAGCCAAAAACGCGCCTCGTGACGAAATATTCGAAAAGGATTCAGAAGAAAAGCCAGCATGATGCAAACTAAAACGAGTGGATTCACGTATGGCGGTATACTGAGGCTAGCGCTGTAGAGAAAACTCAATAGGCTCAGTGTCCATACGACACCGAGAACAGCGGCGAGCTCCATTATGTGTTGTTCGGACAAATGATTTCGCGGATCAAGCTCGAATATAAGTACGTGATTGACACCGGACGATCGCCAACCGTACACGTTGACACCCATCAGAAAGAGAAATTGTATCACGAGGAGAGGTCCACGATAAAGACGGAATGCTATTTTAAGATTGTCCCCACCGTCGTGGAATATTGCTGCAACATAAATACACAAAGTACAGCTTAGAACGATGATGAAATGAATTTGACAAAGATCGAGGATAAGAATACTTGTAGCGAGAAAAAAAAAATCCGCAGATCCCAATATGTTTCTTCGTTGTTTGCCTCACCGGAGAGAACAACGGCGACGAAGAGAATAATGAAGCTGCCAGAGAACAGGCCAACTTTGAAAGTAGTCCAAGGACTCTGATGCTCGCCGAGTGGAGGTACGCGAAGACGTTTCATCGCGCGTTGACGATCTCCACCTTCCAGGCCGCTCGTTACCGTTGCTTCTGTCTCCTGTATCAATTTGTCTATGTCCTTCGAGGTACAAAAGTGTGAAGTCTCGACGCACTCGACACGCCATTTCGAGCCAGTATCCACGGACAAAAGCTGAGCAAAGAAAAATAGCCATTAAACAATTGCAAAATGAGCGACGACGATTGGCACAATGGAAACGGAAAAGCTACAAACTTTTCGATATTATTAGGAGTCTGGATAAGAACGTGAGGAACGTGTCGGGATATCCGAAGCGGGGATGCTTGTTAATCCGACGTGCTATACTCCATCTCCTCCTTTACCTTGTCGTGCTTCTTGAGTATTTTCCGGAATCCCGTGTAATTGAGATTTTGATAATTCTGCAGCAGTATTAGCGAAAGATAGTACTCGGAGAAGGCGAGTTTCAACTCTCTTATTTTTCTCGTCGGTAGTTGGGCCTTAGTCGCAGCTGCGGCCGATTTACCCTTGTTCCTGCCGCTCGAGTGTTGCAGCTCGGTCGCGGTCTTTAGCTCGTTTTGCAAAGCCGCATATTTGCGGGTAGCCTCTGCCAACTTCTCTATACAGAAATCATTGCTCACGTTTGTTTCTTTTTTTTTTTTTTTCTCCGTCACGGTATAAAGCCAAGGAGTTTACGAACTAAAAATTATCGAATCTCCCGAATGTATTTCTCACCGGAGTAGAATGTATTGATTTTCTTCAGCTCGCGATCGCAAAACGTGAAGAAAACCTCGTCGAAGGAAGCAAAATGACGAGATATCACCTCCGGGTCTACGCTTTCCGCGGACGGCGCCTCTTCCACAGCCGCGTACAACATTGCCTTCATTTCCTTTATGAACCGAATAAAAGATTACTTTTCTTCCTAGTCGCGTCGACGAATACATCCTGAAGAAACAACGACGTATTCTATACCTCGTAACTGATGTACTGCTTCCGCCATTCCGGTGTTATGTGGGCGGACAGATGCTCGGCGAACTTCATCCTGTTTGCGTCGTCGATCGGATGTTACAGAATTTCCAAGCTCTTGAGCAGAAAATGTATTATTCGCGATCCGTTGAAGAACTGTACATCATCGCAGAATCAGACGATAGCAGGACCGCAATTTTATATGAAATTCTGTACAATTCGAGATACGAAAATTGAATGTTGGATTTTTGACAATGACGATCACAATACTCAAGAGGCGTACGTAGACATTTTCGGTTTCTCCTGGACTAGACCACGATTCTTTAGGATTCCAAAATAGAGAGACTTCTACGCAGAAAGCGCACGATACGAGGGAGAAGGCGTGGTTGGAAGATGATCTTTTTAAAATGTTTCACGTCTGCAAGACTAATGGAAAAGAACTGAGGAGTAATTTGGTGCTACCTTTATAAATGTAAGAAGATAGCTCTGTCGGCTTATTGACCGTGCAACGATAGTCATACGAAGGATAAATATTGGTCTCTTTTAAACATAAAGAACGAAGTGGCATAGCGTATACGGCACGATACGGAAGCGTCAAAGTGCTGCTTTTATCGTCGTCGAAAGGTGGGAGGTTAAAGTTATATATAATTTTGCGTGTTTGGTTAATACACTCGACTGTGCATACGTACCGGGATTAGCCTGAGACAATTATAAGAGAAGTCGTAAAAGGGCATAGGCCGCAGACGGCTTCACGATTATCTCTTTAATTGTTACTGTGTGCTCTCGTTCTTGCTGACATTTCCAATCTCGCTGTTGCCGCAAAACCACTGTTAATTGTAACGATCATTGCACCGTAAACGTTCGAATGAATCAATGTGAAGATGCGAAAATTTCGAGGATTATTAAAGTATCGTAGCGCGAATTAGGCGGATGCCCAAATAAAAATAAAGAGCACGGCAGTGAGTTTTATTTCATTTTTTTTTTTCGACTCGACGAAGACAAACACTTGTCTCTCGAGAGGGTTAATAGATAAGAAGCAACTTGATTATTGATTCGCGTGACCCAAATAATCGAAGATCTTTACCGAAGATCTCGAATCATATGGACTGTGTCTCTTATGTCCCACCCACATACGTTTACTTACCAGCCGTTCGCAAGAAAGGTAGCTTCTTTCGTCACACTCGAACGATTCTCATCCCGATGCCATTTCTGTGATCCTGAAATAAATCTACCATGTAGTTTACTTCCTTACCTACGGTCGGTAAAATAGTAAAAAATTGCGCAATACCGGAGTTTTTCGAATGCGGCGATAAATCGATAAATGCAAAACGCTGGAGTAACGTAAAAGTGTAACACACCAAGGAAACAAGGCATAAGTAGCTTACGACGCGTCATAAAAATATTTATTCAATAATTAAGACATAGAAAAACCGAACGTATGAATTCTCGTAAAAATAGATACATAGTACCGCAAAACTTGATGGCATCGATGTATACGAAAGCTCATCTCTCGTAGGTACATTCCATAGTATGCGCAAATTCCGCCACTAATATTCTTGTAAATATATATTTATATATATATATATATATATATGGAATATTACTTTTGCAGTTTTTTTAAGCGGTTAACTTCTTTCATCCGTCCTGTAAGTACGAGGCCTCGATTTTTAATCATGTATGGCACATACATAAAATATTACGTTATGCACGTACACGTGTATTTTGAATAGTACGGTCAGAGTCGATATATATACATCCATATATATATGCGTGTATATAGATGCAAGTTATAAAAAATATATAAATGCGAAAATCGAAGTCATATTTAATACACGCACGGAATACCGTAGAAGAAAAGCTGCACAAGTTGGGCGATTACAGCAATCTCTAATGTTCATTATCAACCACTAGATGTTTTTATTTTTTATCGCACTGCGCGCTTTTGTTGCACGGTTTTCCCCGACCATTGTGCAACTTTGTCAGGCTTTATGCCGGTTTTTTTTTTTTCCTTCGTCATTCTCCCAGTGTACAATCTCGGTCATTTGCCGACGACGTCACGAACACACGTTTCTCGTTGAAAGATACAAGCTTATCTTCGCAATGCAATGGTACGATAGAAAAAGAGAAGAAAAAAAAAACGCAGAAGCAATTACAGTTCTGCTGTCGGTGCGGGGCGCGTAGTTTCGTTGTTTGAACGAGCAAATATACGAATAGAGGAGAGAAAATCAACGGAAGCGCGATTCTTGAAAATGACACGAATGATGCCGCGCGATCATTTTTTTTACTGCGCAGAGTGTTTTTTTCTTCTTTCGCTGGAACTCGCTTTATCTTTTGAAGTAAATATAGGTTGCACGGAGATCGCGACATGATGCAATTTCAGTTATCGTATTGCCCGAGGAATGCCCTACAGCTTGGGCAATAGTGTTTCCTCACCAAACAACTGTCCATGCAGTACGGGCATGGAGCGCACGGCCAGCATCTGGAAACAAAAATACGTCGGAGATGTTACTCTTTCTCTCTCTCTCTCTCCTAAAACTTTTTTTTCCCATTCAGGACACCGGATGTGCCGTCACCAATTCTTTTATCGATCTCGCCTCTTGTTTTCGATACTTATAAATAATTTGGTTGGCCGTACCCTAACAGACACAGCAAAAGAGCGAACAGATGAGTCTTCGTGCTAGTCTCGGCCTCGACTCTGGTAGAAATGCTGGCCTGGCAATGAGGACAGACCATTGGCTGAGACTCCGGACCGAAGTTCGCCTGTTGCACGAATATTACACCTGAAACACATAAATTATGAAAAAGGTGGCTGAAAATAATAAATGTCGATCAGATCGATGCAATTTCGCAGTAATCAAGACCACAAGGGAAATGGGGAATCCTTGGCAAACAGCTGAAATCCGTAATTTGATTCGAATTTAATTTTAATTAATTTAAGGTTTTCCTTTCGCGGATGGCCGTATTTTATAAGCGTATAAGGCCGGGACCTTTTAAATCACTAGTACGATGTGTGTAAATTAAGTAATGAGACTGGCAACGTCACGCGGCAATTTCAATAAACGAGTTTTTGGCCAGTAAAAACATTCCTGTGGCTCCTCAGCCTTCTTATTCGCCCGACTCGAGTCCTTATGACTTTTTCCTCTTCCCGAGATTGAAAAAAACACCTCTAGTGACTTCATTTTGGGACACTCGAAAACAATCAAACGGCTCCAAGCGACCAGCTGAAGGCTATTCCGGTATCCGAATTCCAGCACTGCTTTGAGGATTGACAGAACCGTCTCAAGCGCTTTGTCCCTTCCCAAGGAAGTTATCTTGATGGTGACAATATTGAATTGTAACTCTGTTCGAATTAAAAAATTGAAAAAAAAAATCAGCCTCATTACTTAATTTACACACCTCGTAGATAAGCGTGGTACTTGATAAAAATAAGTTACAATGCGACAGAGATAGTTGATATTCAGATTCCCAGTGTTCTCCGAGACGGCTGATATTTCGGGAAAAAAAAAAGAAACAACGTCCGCTCTTTAGAACGACGAACATCTTTCTCTTCGTTTGCCCGAAATGTGATCCGTCTAGGAGAAAATTTGGCCGTAGGATTTCTACCGACCGGACGTGTGAGCAGTGTCCTTAATTCGTAATTTAATTTAAACGAAATGTAATTCGTCTCACGGACGAATTACATTTCTTTTTTGCATCGTTTTTCATCGAGCGAGAGGTTCTTCTCATTTTTTTCCCGAGATATCAGTTGTTCTCGAGAAGACGTCAAGCCTGAAGAATAGCCATCGCCGTCACACACATGGCAACTCGATTTGTGTGAACGACCTTTCCGCGTGAATCATCGTGTACGTCAATTAACGCGAGCGTACCAGGAACGGGTTGCGGTGCATTTTGTGGCTGATTCATCCCATCGGTATAGGGAGGGGGTGGTGCGAAGCCCGGTGGTGGTGGTTGATTTGGTGGTCCGAAGCCCGGTGGTCCGTATTTGTCCATTATGGATTGTTTGCCTCTCCTTCAGCTGTCCGTTAGAATGCTGAAACGAATTATTGTAAGGTCAACGATGATACCTTATCACGTGATAATGTTTGTTTTTGCACGTCCCTCGAGACGAGGGTTTTCCCGTGATAGAAATTTTCTTTCGATACAATCTTCAGCTTTGGAGGTGAAGGAAAAAAATAAAACAACGAAGAACACGGGCTCGTTCTTTTTCCGAATTTTATCGAAGGTTTTATAAGTCCACATGTTCATTATTGATTAGATTCTGAGCTTCAGTAATAATATTTTTTTCTTTCTTCTTTCCAACGTTCAAGCGCCGAACAGAGAAAAAGAGAGATAGGGAGAAAGCGAATGACGCATGAGCTCGTTACATACTTGTGCCAGGCTGCAGTATGCTTCATTATTGATAAGAGAAACTCAAACCTACGCGGAATTATCCCATTCGTACAGAGTGCCGTACTCAGGAGAATACGAACGTGTTCACGAGTGTACGAGCGCGACTATCGCTTGACGTATACTTGTTGATTTTGCTCACAGACACGCACGTTACCTTGTCTCACAATTAAGTCCCTCGTTGATAAAGTTCGCTCCGAAACAGGAGCGGTTGAAATGTTAAATGAAAAAAAAAAAAACGCCTGCTATGTTTTATTATTGTGTCAATTTATTTGACGAATTCATTTGAGATTGCATTCCACGCAAAAATATCCAGAATTTGAACTTCGCAAATATATGTGCTCATGACGATAAAACTCTGATATATTCATAAGAGGCGTTGATTATTATTTCCTAATGTTACGGCAAAAAAAAAATGCCGATTTATTTTTCTTTCGCAACGAAAAATTACGATGCAGTTTCATTCTCGGGATATTTCCTCGGTGAGAAAAGATAAGTTAAAGTGGGCAACCACTTTAGATGCTTAAAAAAATCATTTTTTTTTAATTTCATAAATAGTTAGCAAAATATCGTAATACACCCTGAAAATTTCAAAACGATATTCGGATTCCTTCTAACGGTATGTATATAAATGATAAAGACTCTCCGCTCGACTCCCAAACGCGCTCAGGTATCCATGAGCGCTATCATGGATCCTGAGCTGGACTCATGGATCATATCCATGAGTTAGGTAGTTTGTTTGGGTTTGTTTAGGTTTTTATAGGCCAAACAAACCCAAACTCGACCGTTTGGCGATTAGCTCCAAAACAGCTTCATTCTGGGTGCAAAATAATCGAGGTAGCAGCATTTCTTGCTGCTATTTTATTCAATGAAGGAAATTCAGCCCTACTCATGGTTATGAATGAACTACAAATCGTAGTTGGCAGGCAGAGCTACGGATATGCCGAGCAGATGGATCAGATACGCGTGGGTCGGCAAAATAGAAGAAGTTTATTAGAGACATAAGAAGCTCGAAAAGCTCGTAAAGAGGAAATACAAGCTTCAAATGAGTTGCATGAGGAAGAGGAAGGACTGCTGTATGGTGCTGGAATCGCTGATTAATCGGTAAGACACTTTATCATTTGATTAAACACATTTGACTTTGAGTTTTTCGTTTGTGAAACATGAAAACGTGTTTTTCTCGAAACGACATTTTTTCAATTTGCGGGAATCATAACTCAAAAACTAATTGATGGATCACCTTCAAATTTGGAACACGTTTAAATAATATAATTTATTAAAACATGAACCTAAAGTTGGAAATATTAGATTGTTTAAAAGATATTTATTATTGCAAAATGTCGGGGAAAAAATGCTAAAAATCGATCATTTTTTTTAAACACGTTCCAACATTCAATTTTTCGATTTTTTTTTCAAAATTTAGGTTCATGTTCTTAAAAAACATCTCAAAAATGTGTAAAAATTTGTTGGACTATTTCAGATGGGAATTGCGAGCTGCACAATTCCCGCAAATCAACAACGACGATGAGGACACGCCAAGGGACACAGCGGATTTCACCTTAATTAATGCATGAAATAACTTGAAAAAATTACCAGAGATGTATGAAAATATGAATAAATTATTGTCAGAGTTGCGGAAATTTCCGTTTTTTTTTCACAATAAAAAAAAAATCCGAAAAATCATCTAATTTTCGGTCTCGTAAAGTGGTAGCCCGCCTTAATCGAACGTTATATCGTAGATAGTTTTAACAAAGGTGAGAATAAAATGAGCAAGTATTACATTTTTATCTTTCCTATTTTCACAGGCGCCACGAGTCGCGCGGAAAACGATCATCGTTGGTGACCTCCGAAATATTGATCGCAATTTTAGACTCCTACTTCCTTGAGCTCGCGGTAGTGCGTGCACTCTCATTGTCCTCGCCCGGCATTTGACCGGAAGTTGCCGGCTCAACCAGCGTACAATTTTTCTTACAGTAATCAAACCGAACCATTGCTATAAAAATTCTCGCGGATAAATTTTTTTGCCAGAATCACAAAGCCCCGGGGTGTGAACAAAAAAAAAACATCCGGGAGGAAAAAACCGGGAGAAACCTTGTCGTCGAAATCCAATTTTTATTCAGCGGTAAGAAAAGTTTCGAAAAAATATCCGAGCCACCGATCGAGCTACAGAAACTTCTATCCAACGTTATTAAAGATTTTATTTTGTTCGATTTTGTTTTCCAGCTGAGGTAAAAACGAGATACCTCCATCCATTTCTTCTGCTTCGCTTTGGAAAATAAATCGATCTTCCAAGTCTAAAACGATAAAACGTCATTGCACGTGTCTCCATCACTCCCTTCAAGGATGCTTGGAAAAGTATAATCAGGCGATAACAGTTCGTACGTATCGGCATGATTGGACGTAAGTATGAGTCATCGCTAAAAAAAAAAAAAAAAACACCGGAAGATCTTACGTCAATTCCACAAAAAACTGTCTATATTCATCTAGCTTCAGAATGGAGTGTCGATAAAACATGGTAAAAATGGCCAGAGTGAAATCAACGTTTTAAGGACGTTTATCAGAATCGATAAACTATTATCTACAACCACACAACATCGGACTCGTGTTTCCGCGACACGTATGAGATACCATTTGAGACAGATATCACGCTAATCTCAATTGTCACAACGACAATGAAGTCACGTACAGAAAATCACGTACCAGTACATATTACTTTACTCTTATACAGATCATGAGCTATAAACGATACGGATAAAGCCAATTCGCGATAAATGTCGTGTCGTTATTATTTTGTTCGACCGATATCATTTTTTTTTTTTTTTTTTTTTTCAGATTGACCGAATCACGGTACGGACGAATGGTGCATCAGATTTTCGTATGAAAACAGGCTATCCTATTTCTTCCTCTACGCCACACATTGGCTACATTTCCAATGAGAGTCACTGTCGACGCCGCGAGAAAAAAGTTCGTGTGTGACTTTGGTTTCGCAGCAGTATCGGAACGGAGGGAAAAAAAATACATCGGGGCAAGGGGCGGGGAGGAAGTATAGCGTGGATCGCTTCGCGATGATGTCACGAAGCGATACGCACACAATTTTTGGTTATGTTTTTTTCGTGCAGCGTCAATGCCACGCCTACCAAAAGTTTCTCGAAGCTCGTTAAGGTAGTAGGTGTCTCGCGACAGTCGCGTTGAAAAATTAATTCTCCGCTCGATCGATAAAAGCTACGATATATTGCGAAATATCCTTACAATGTAGGTTGTTCATCTTATCGGGATGTAAAAACTTATGAAGTAATGATGAAAAAGCTTAATGTTTACCTAACCCTCAATTTTGTATCAGACTATCCATTCCGGCTACTAATTACGCAGATACTCTGCGTATACGTATGTGCACACACTACTGTAATCTAGTTCCAGTCTCTGCTCATGTCACTTCGTGGCGCTAGCGTCGCCAGGCATTGCTTAATTTAAATCGCTATATCTCGGAAACTCGACGGTCAAAATTTATGATTTTTTTTTACCATCTTCGTCATATGTTCCTCTGTAATTGAGAATTTTTTTTCTTTAATCTGTAGAAAAGTTTCGAAGTTATTGCGTGAAATGTGAAATTTTTCCACTACTCCCCATAAGAACACGTGTAAAACCGTGCAATCTTTGATTGACAATATCTCGAATACACAACGGTGAATCCTTTTGAAATTTTCCAGGTAATCACTTAACCCTTTAAGGACGGGGCTGGTCGATATATCGACCAGCAGTTAGGCTTGGGACTCCAATTGAGAAATTCATCGATTTTATTGATATCTTTTATGGAAAAAAAGTCGATTTTAATGGAAATTTCCCCGTCCTTAAAAGGTTAATAGTGTCCTGAATGCGTCCGCAAAATACATGAAAAATGTATTGAAAAACGTCTTGCCGAGACTACTACCTTTCATCACGGTCTTATAAGCAGGCCTGGGCACTGCGGCCAAGATCTTGTGACCCTTAGCGAAGCCAATTTGGTTCCAAATTCTGCCACCTCGCTAGTATCGGGACGACCGATTTGCTTATATATAGCAGTGGTTTATATTGTGTTTACGGTAACATTCTGCATAACCTCGTTGCGTCACGAGATCAACAATCATAGTTATTTATAATTCATATTATGAATCAATATATTCATGTAGATTTCCATTTTAAAAAAATTGATAACTAACAATTATGCGATGCCTGAAATGTGCATCATGTAGGGATGCAAAAGCGGATGCTCGGGTGCAGCCGAGCGCGTGTCGTTATTCAAGGTGACGAAAGATGAAGTGTTACGGGCTAAATAAGTGAAGGCAGTAACGCCAGTAATAAATTGATAATTCTGTTAACAATAGATATAGGAAAAAAATTCAGATTAAATATTAAGGGAATAAACGAATCATACAAAAATACAAACTAATCTATTAATTTTTATAATTCCCCTCGCTTTCAACATTTTTTTTCATATCATTTTTTCTTATCTATTCACGCGTTAATTTCGAGAGCAGTACTTTCCTTCTGTAATCAGAAAAATATAATTTGGTGGAGAAATACTTAAGCCTATCCATCTCAAAGTTGACGAGTACCATTAACTAATGGCTTGTCGCGCGTATTTTCGGTTTAAGCTTTTAGCTTTCTTATTCGACTAATTATATAGCATGTATTAACCTCTTATTACAACCACATTTAATGCGAAGACAATACACATGCGCTGGTACGTCGCTCTCTGTCGCTCCGATTGCGGCGCTTCAAGTTTTGCGGCCCTTTTTGGAACTTAACCCTTTTTAAGGCATAGGGAATATTTTTAAATTATTAGCGCCAATTTTCCTACCACAAAATTGGCGCCAATAATTTAAAAATAAATTGGTGGTAAAAATATTCCCTATGCCTTAAAAAGGGTTAAATGGCTTCAATAAGGGTCACATCGAGGGCCTGTACGAAGCATGCGGGAGTGCCCAGACCTGTATATACGACTGTGCCTTCAACAAAGAAGCTCCACAAATACGTCGCTACGAAGCGGTTGTCGCCCTAATCAGTAACATCAAGACCGATTTCGAGTCGCCTTTTTTTGTATACTGGAATTTCTAATCTTGGAATTGTGATTCTTCGTTTTTTTTCGTTACAATTCGGGGCAATGATTCGAACGTTTGCATTCTGCGGAACACGAGGCTGTCGCGTTCCAATTTCCTTGCTTACTTTTCCACGTTGAGCCCCGAAGAACACGCGCATCTTGCAGATAATTCCGCGGATAAGAGCGTACATAGCTCGAAAATTGTAAGTTAAAATAGCAAAGAGAAACAGGGAGAGAACGAATCTCGAAATACCGAAAGGGCCAACGAATCTCGGCATCCCCCCCACACGCGGCCTTACGAAAAAAAAAGCCCATCTTAAGGTTCGGCGGGCGAGGCGCCGACAGCAGAGTGTAGTATAAAAAAAAAAAGCGAGCAATCGCGATTTTGGGCAAGGTCAAATCCCCGCGGCAACAAACACAAGACAGTGGTTCTCCCTTCATTCTTCTTTACGCCTTCGAAATTTTTAATGCCCCTTTTCGTCGTTTTCGCAATCGTCAAGAGCGGCGCGCGATCCCCGCGTAAAACGTGTATATCGGCGTGGCTTATTTATCCCTCTTATCGTCACGCAATCGGAAATAAGTCCGCGAGCAGGTATCTCACGTTTCGCCTGGCAGGCGAAAAGAAAAAAACAACCACAAGGAAAGAAAAAAAGAGTATCACTTCCTCGAGTAATTGCCTCGGTGCGCGCTAAATATATCGCTGGCTTTAGTTATGGCGCGCGTTCGTGCAACCCTAGACGGTAGAGTCTTTCTTCTTTTGTCTATCGAATTCCCGCACGGGTGTGTACTACGTAACGCGATAGACGGACAAACTTTACGCAGAATATAGCTGAATAGCAGAAGTCGAATTGTTAGCAAGTTTTACGAGGCTGTTTATTCGATTAATATTGACGAGGGTGAACGCCTTCGTCTAGACGAACGCCGGCCTCGCGTACACTTCTCAACGTAACGATCTGCCTTTGTGATACGAGACCACGAGACAATGAGACTCGTCGGTGAATTGCGTCGTTGGGAGAAAAGAATGAATAAAAATTGTGACGAGTAACGCGACGGTGGTACTCATTTTCAGGGCTGTATATATATATACATATTTATGATTTACGTCCGTAACTTTCAAAAACACAAATTTCGAACCGCGAAACACCTACGTGTGTGATTTTTTTCCCTTTAATTCCAATGTTTTTCGCGAATGGTTTTTTTTTTTCTTCATCGATTACTTACGAAATTATCGACTGGTAATATGTCCGAGGAAGTTTTAACGGTAACAACCGATACAGAACCGACCGTACTGATACGTCTTCGGCAACTGTCGACCGACGAGACTGTACGCGCTACGCCCGAAGCGCTTATACTATATGGGTGTTTACTGTGTGTACAATGCATGCGTTCCGTATTATACTCTTCCCACTTCATCCATCTGTCTCTCTTTTACGCGAGAGGCCACTCTAGTCGCTCACAATTTCGCGGTTATACGAGAGAACAGCACAAACTGTAGTGTATTTTTTTGCAACGAGAGACGCGGCAGCGCTTCTCACCTACGTGATAAAAAACGAACGTACGCAGACGCGAGGCATGCGTGCTTGCCTCGTTGCCGCTTCGAAGAATGCTATCACTCGTGCCGATGAATGCGTCGAGTGTACGTACTTTCGTAAGATTTCGAAACGACGTGCCGCGTGGTCAGTTTTCGACCAATGGAAAAGATGCGGTTGTCATTTTGAAAATATAATAATGCAGTTGAGGGGTGTATTTTGAGGAAGCTTATTGAAACGAGAAACAAGATACAGGAACCTGTTTCAACGCTAAGATGGACTTCTCGTTTCAAGGTCGTTCGATCTGCCAGTACCGTAAAAAATATGCTGCACGGTGCTCGCGGATTGGACCGGCGGTTCTCAATTTCGCATTTTCGCGCAACGTATATATTTACGGGCAATTTGTGCAGCTTTTCTACCCGACCGACATCGTCTCGGTACGCAGGAATCTTCAGTATCGATATTTACGTTCAACATATCGCGCGCGGTCAAATTCGCACGCAAACGCGCAGCGCATAAAATAATGTTTAGCGCATCCGACGTTATTCTTTGTATTTGTTTATTTCGGCTCGTTGAGTGTCCTAGATTTTCCGTGTTCGCTCCGTTGGGCATCGTAGACCAATCGTTAATTGACAATATGTGAGAGCGAAGCTGCGAGATAGCGGAGTCGACAACGAAAAGCTAAAGTCCATACGATTCAAACTAACGTAACGAAGGTAAAATTTTGAAAAATTATCGTACCTCGGGATCTTTAATATAGTTGCGACTGCGAAATGGACGATACCGCGTAACAGGTAAAAAAATAAACTGGTAAAAAGAATTGCGAGATCGATGAATCGCAAGCGATTTTTATAAACGCCGATTCCCAAAAATGTATACTAAAATTGTGAATTTTTCATCGAAACCCTACCGTTTTTCGTTCACCATTCCCGACGAAACGTTACCTCCATTCCTGCGGTGTTATCGGAACGTCATACTTGTCCGTACAGATGTCCAGCAACGACTTTGGGCGAGGCGAAGCGTCCAACCGCCCGGCATCGGGGAGTTGCGTGGACGATAAAAACGACGTGTCTTTGATGCTGCCGACCAGAAGATTCAGCGGGCCCTTGAGCTTGTCCCGAAGATCGGCACAAAAAGCGCCTGTTCGAATCGACGCGACCCAGGAAACCCACAACCCGGGTGGGCCGCAGGACAAGATGGACGTCGAAACGACTCCGGAGGACAAATCGCAGCCGGAGCAACGCGACATGGACGACGCGCTGTGTCTTCTGCGTGACATGAAGCTGCGATTCTCGAGTCGTTCTCAGGGTTGCTCTCAGTCTCGCTTGATAGACGAGCAAATATCCATAGAGGAATTTTCCAAAAGCGTTCGTTTACTGGACGCGACGTGTAAATCGCAGTTACCGCTGAAAATACAAAGAGATCCCGTGAGTAGCTCTGGTCTTGTGCCTTTCTCGGTGTTCCAGAGGGCGGCGAGCGACGACCGTGACGAGTCCGAGGATCGTCGTCACTCAGTCACACATTTGTCGTTCGACGAGGACAACGAGGAGGATATGTTCGCAGAGGCGAAAGACGAGGCGATGGAAACAGACAGTTCGGGTTGCAACAACGCCGGGGAGGAAATACAAGAAAAAACGAGCTCTTTTCTTGGATTTTCGTGCTCGGAAAGCGAGCACAGTAGAAACGTTGCGACGAGATGCTGCGAAAACGAAAAGCTCACAAAGCTCGACATTGGCGAACCGGAAGTACAGGACTTCAGGGGTTTCGCACAGGTCGAGCAAGATCAAAGCGTAGACGCGATAAAAGTGTGGTATCGTTGGTTGAACGATTACGAGTGCCAGGTCGCGAACGATATACGTACGAATGGATGCGCGAGGGAGTGTCGCGATCGGACGAACACAGCCGACGATCTTCCACGTATAAGACAATTGAAAATAATGGAATTTCCCAAGCGTAGCGACAAGCAACAGACGAATGTCGATTCTACAAGGGCCTCTCGAAGTTACTCGTCCAAAGTGATAGATAGAATTGAGAATCATCTTTCGGATAATCGCCAAATCGCTTCGCCGTTCGAATCCGATGCTTCAAAGCCCGTGGGCTCTATAGATTCCTGCGGTTTCTCGACCGCCAGCGGACGTAAAATCGTACTCTCGGAGGCAGCGATCTCCAGAACGCAAAAATTATACAAACAGCTCGAACTCGAGCTAGAGGTAGAGACGAAGAGCCAAATTGTGAGAGAAACACGGAGCGATAATAATGCGAGTGTCACGAAGCAAAGCAGCTCGATTTCGGTAGAAGAATACGAAGTGTTGAAGAGGCGAGCATCGAAAGGATCGAGTTTATTCGACGAAAGCGAAGACGAGATAATCGAGAGCTTGATCGAGCCGAACCATTCTGTCAAAAATGATTCAAACGAGACATTGAAGGAGCCAAATGATATTGGGCTCGTTGCAAATGCGTGCGAACAATACATTTTATCGGGTTTCACGACTGCACGCGGTGGCGAATTGAAAATACCCCAACAGGCGTTGTCACAGGCGCAAGCTCAATTTGACGACATTCAAATGCAATTGGAGGAGATGCCGAAGGAAAAGTATGTCGAGAGCGTCGTAAAGGACACGAAAAAAGATGTCGGCTTCACGACTGCCGGAGGACGCGAAATAAAAATCTCGCGGGAAGCGTTGTCCAAGGCGAAAGCTCAATTCGACGAGATCGCGAGCCAGCTGAGCGAGGATGCAACACCGACAAGTTCCCCGGCTAGTAGCGAAGGAAAGCGACACAAAGTTACTACGGGTTTTGGAACTGCCGGAAAAGGCCAAACTAATATTTCCAAAGATACAATATCCAGGTCAAGAGTTCATTTCGACGAGATCAGCGACAAGTTAGATCGAACTTTGACCCCGAAGAATTCTCGGCGCAGCATTAACGAGCAAGTTTCGAGCTGCGCTTTCACCACCGCTGCAGGACGTGAATTGAAAATATCGAAGGATGCCTTGTCGAAGGCGAAAGCTCAATTCCAAGATCTGGAAAGTGAGTTGATCGAAAATTTGTCACAGATAACTTCAAAATTTGATACTCCTGTGGCTGAAGTTGCCACCGCGATCGGAAGCGGAGCGCCGAATGCTCAAGCTCGTGCATCTCCCCTGGCGGAGAAAAATACGGCAATCGATTCGTCTAACTTTGAATCGCTTGAATTCGAGGACTTATCAATGGACGAGAGTGACGAGGTTACGAAGAAACGAAAATTCGCGGATGTCGAGGAGGATACACCTATGAGGAGAGATCCAGCTTCTTTTCCATGGAAAAGAAAAAAAGGCCGTTACGTAACCGAGCTCCAGGGAAGAAAACTCTTCGACGAAGACCCCGCTATTATCGCGATAATTGGTCAACCGAAAGTTGAGACTGCCACGCACATGGAAGCTTCATCTTCGGTGA
Source organism: Ophion ventricosus (assembly GCA_963932345.1). NCBI lineage: Eukaryota > Metazoa > Arthropoda > Insecta > Hymenoptera > Ichneumonidae > Ophion > Ophion ventricosus. The sequence goes on along the minus strand of OZ010723.1, from coordinate 14,144,147 downwards.
TCGAGGCAAAAAAAAATCATTCTTCGGACGAGATTGACGCGAGTGCCGCAGCTTTGTTAGAGGAGATACGTTACCAGCAGATAATGAAAATACAGCCTCATTGTGTCACCGTCGATGGCGAAATCGTAATGGACATTCAACATCATCAAGAAAATACGGAAAATCTTCCGAATCTCATCTCATCGACGAAAATTCTGGAGACGAATATCCGTCCCGAGCGAAAGTGTATCGCCGAAGTTAACGCTGAATCTATACCCGATGATCTCACCTTTGATTCGCAATTTTCCGACGACCATCATCATTCCCAAGTTATCAATAAATTTATCGCGGAAACGATGAAGCAAATGGAGGCGCGATTGGCTATGGCGTCGAAACAGGACGAAACGATCAGGGCTAAGAGAAGAAGCAAAACACCAGCCTCCGACGGTTTTCTCTATCAATTGAGAATGTCCAACAAAAACGACCGGCTCTCGTGGCGAAAATTGACCGAGGGGAAGCCACCTGTGCCACGAGACAATTTTGGCACTGCCGTCGATTCCGAAGTACTGACGATCACCGCAAATACGGCTGCATCTTACACTTTTTCTTGCGCAGATTTTTATGGGTAAGCATTGGCGTGGCCAGGGGGTTTTGGGGTGGGTACACTACCCGAGACAAAAATCGTTTCAAAATAATATAAGTCAAATACAGTAGAACCAACGATTATCCGAACCTCAATTATCCGCATTCGATACTTGAAAGCGGTTATATATATATAAAAAGAATAATACAGTTATTATTTACATATGTAAATAATATAAAATATTTAATTAATGTAATAGATGTTCCATATATACCGAAGCATAGATATATGTATATGTACAGATATAAAAAATATTTCCCTTGCTTTTAAATAAATATTTCATACAGTATATGTATATGGATATTAATGATTATATCTATTCATATACTATAATAAAATATACTATGATAAAACATTATAATATAATATAAATAATATATGTATATATATGGATATAATTATATGAGTAAATATTATAAGTAATATACATATATGGATACTATATGAAATATTTAATTGAATGCAAGTGAAATATTATATATATATATATATATATATATATATAATAACTTTGGATAAAGTTCCGAAAAGCCCATACCGCCGATTAATTTAGAACTTCGTGTACTTATGTATTTTGATTAGCTGATCACGAATATGATAGGAGAAGTACCCGCAAATTTGATTTTCAAGGTCAAAACTCATAAAAACTGTTTTTTTAAAAGTTTTTCTATTTTATTTTAATAAATGTTGATCTTAGAGAAACATGTTTCCTATAAAAGTTGTAGCCTATTAAAAGAATGATCTTTTATGTTCTACACAGGTTTTGTCTAAAACCATTGTTTCGAGAAAAATGGGAACATGCTCCAATAAGTATATTTTGCTAAACTCCGTTAGTTTCGATATTCTTCAATCGTATTCGTGATCAGCGAGTCAAAATACATAAGTACACAAAGTTCTAAATTAATCGGCGGTATGGGCTTCGGAAGTACTCTATAATTTAACATAGGTTGTATATTTCAATTTTTGTTGTATATCATCTGTACAGAAAAAAAAATCACGTTTCGATTGTCCGAACTTTTCATTTTTCCGAACCATCGTCAGTGCCAATTAGTTCGGATAGCCAGGCATTTTTCAATTAACATTTTTCGTTTCAATGCGCCCCGTGCGTTCTCTGTAAGAATACGTTGTAGGAAACGTCAAACTATACATTGCGTTAATGGAATTGGCTGTTTTTTTTTACAATATCAGGGGAAAGGATGTGAGAATAAACGTTGAAGGAATAAAAGTCGGCGACGGCGCGTTCTTGATTCTCGACGAGAGGAACTGCGCGGGTGCGAGAGAGTTCGAGAGGGCCTTCCTGGCGAGTCCAAAAGTTGATCCAAACTTGGTACCAGCGGGATGGGTGAAAAATCATTACCGTTGGATCGTTTGGAAACTGGCTTCGATGGATCGAGTGAAATTTGGCCAAAAGTGTTTGCCAAGGTGCATTCTCGTTCACTCAACCTTGTAAAAATTACGTGGTAATGCTGTAGATTATTTTTATTTTGGTTTATTTCAACAGAATGCTTACACCGCATCGGGTCATGTTGGAACTAAAATATCGCTACGATCGAGAGCTCTATCGAACGGAGTGGCCGCCTCTGAAGAGAATCCTGGAAAAAAACGAGGACGCCGGGGCCCGATTAGTTTTATGCGTAGCCAGCATTACCCTTGAGGTTCGACTAATACGAAAATTAAGTGGTTCAAATAATTCTCATTTTTGGTTGGTCCAAACGTTCGCATATTTTTACCATCTGATTTAGGACGAGAGCAAGCCTCCTGTCATGGGATCGTCGAATACTCCGAGAGCCGTTGGCTCGACAACGTGCAAAATGAGATTGACCGATGGCTGGTACGACATTCCCGCTTTCGTCGATCTCGCTATGATAAATTTCATTAAGTCTGGGAAGATAAAGGAAGGTACGAAAATCATAACGTACGGGGCTAAAGCGATGAATCTCGATCAAGGATGCTCCGTCCTCGAGGTAAAATTTCCTTATGTAATAGACAACAAAAAAAAAGTGCGCGGTTGAGCGATCACCTATCCGAGTATTGGCCCAAGTGAACGCTGCTCAGTGTGATCGATCGCCGCGACCCGAGCGCACCTTTCTTTTGCATTAAAAAAAAAGATTACTCCGATTTAGATACCGGAGTGCGTGGCTTTGAGAATTCACACAAACTCGACGAGGCGAGCGAGATGGGATACAAAATTGGATTTCTATCGTTTGAATCGCGGCCCAATGTGCTTGAGCCTAAAATCCATGAAATCTAACGGTGGTGCTATTTGCAAATTGATCGTCGCGGTGGCGCGATCGTATCCGATCTTGTATCGAGAAAAGCTACCCGACGGTCAGTTCGGTAAGGTTCGATCGACAGAACGAGAGCGAGTAAAATTCTTCTCGTCGTACGTGCAAATAAATATAAACGCTGAAAAAGTTTTCAGGAACGCTCGATGCGACGATGAAGCGGCGCGCGCTCACGAGGTTCGCTGTCAGGCGAAAATGGAGGAGATTTGCGAGAAAGTACAAGCCGATTTTCAGTTCGGCTCGGAAAACGCTTACCAACGAGAGGAAGAAATTAGGCTTGCGATAGCATCGAAATTGAAGGAATGTCTTCCACCACCAAGAGATGTCACACCGGTATTGAAAATACGATTAGCCGAGGGTGACACGAGTGCCATGATGACCATCTGGTCCACCGGCAGGGAAACCGATCAAGTTTTCGAGGAAGGATCGTCGCTTGTAATTTACAATTGCTTCGCTGCCGGACAGAGGTGAAAAAAAAAAAGATTACCGAACTTTCGACTCCTCGGGGATTAAAATACTCCCGTCAAAAGAGCCGGAAAGTGACCATGTTTGCGGAATTTTTTTCTTGAAATCTTACGGCGATGTTTTTGACGAATCACATTTCGGGAAAACGAAGGAAAAGACGTTTGTCTTTTTCTTCGTTTGAAATTGTAATAATGATAACTACTAATATTGTTTTTCGGCTTGGAAATATTTTTCAGCAATATTATGAGTTGGTAGTTGTCCAATAATTTATTATTACATATAATTTTCTTTGCAAGAAATTGGCAGCCTGCCGAAAACTCATTCAATTTTCATCCCTACTCTTTCGGCCAAGAAACAGTATCGAAACTCCTTAAATTTGAACATAACTGTTCAAATACATAAAATGAAGAAAATTGAATAAATAAAAATCGCCACGACATTTTTACGGCGATTTTATCAATAATTTTTCTCTCAATCGTCTTATTTTTCATTTCCATTAATCATCAATCGGTCGTGACGCATCTATGATGGTAACACGATCGCGATGACTTCTACTTTAACTATCTGCTACATTCCAGCAAAACGTCTATTTATCGAAAATCTCAAACATTTATCTTACGTGCGATAAGGTCGATTACGGGCTGATTCATGCAATGACGCGAACGCCGTGTCACTTTATCTTATCGGTGTGGAGCGAATTTGACAATTGAGACAAACAAAAGAAAAAAAAATATCCTCGTTTCGTTACAGATGCAACGAATTGCAGATTACCGCTGGTAGAAACACGGTTATCCGTCGCGAGCCGACGCGACGAATAACGTATCCGGAAAGAGTCTACACATCGTTGATGAACATCGGAGAAGCTGGCTTCAATCCTGTCTACAGTGAATTCGATACCGTTGGTATTGTTTCGTCAATCGGACCAGCTCCGCACGTATGTCAATTGTATTTTTCTCGGCGCATCTCTCGATTCGTCCAGAAAATTTCCAATGCCCCGAACGAATATGCAAGATACTCGGGATTTATTGAAAAAAAAGTCGCAATTGAAGAAAAATCGTGAAATAATTTCTTCAAGGTCATACCGTCCACCTCGTTGTACATTAAAATTTTTCTCGTTGCTTCCATTTCTGTAAAACATTCTGCAAAATCAGCGAAAAAAATTCTCGGCAAACTGAGCTTTTTTATTTTACTCGATAGTAAGAACCGCAAGACAATGGACGCGGGACTTCGTTAGGGCTTCGATCCTTCGTGTGCACGGGCTCCTCGGGACCTAGATCGCCTCTACCTGGGCGTTAATACTTTTCCATTCACACACAAATATTGCTTTCCAACGTAAAACACCTTGACACGAAAATATTGCTTGTCGTGAATATGAAAAATATTGCCATACATTGCCGGTGAAATATGTCCCCATTGGGCCGATGCACAAAATACTTTTATAACGATCAGTGATACGAGGAACGATGATGAAGACAAGGATACTTTCCAATCGTCGCAGGGTATGAAGAACTTCGAGACTGTCAATCTGGCGTGTCCGAGATGCGACGGCAACGAAACGTCGGACTTCCTGTCAGTCTTGTTTTGGCAAGGAGTCTCCACTCATGGATACTCGAAGATACTCACCGCTGGCACATTGGTGGCTTGCAGCAATCTCGAATGGCGGCGCAACACGTCGAAAAGCGTACCCACCGCTTATTGCACCGAGAGATCAGTTTTCACCACGAATCCTCGTCAAAAACATCTCGTTAAACCTTTTCAGTGCTTGCGCGAGCTCGTTAAGGTTCGTGAATTTTCTTTCGCCACGTAAAATTACCAGAGTTTCGAGATTTGGAAAGTTTACGAAGTTTTTCGGTATATAGTTATTCAGTATGAAGATGATAGGATGAATTTTTCTAGACACACGGTTGAAGGCTTAAAAAATATGTGAAAACGAGAGACGAAGAGAAAAATAACTACGGAGAAATCCATAAGGATCTATTTGTCCTACTTGAATAGGGTTGGGAGGGGCATGTTGAGCAGTCGGGTAAGTTGGACAATCGAAATATCTGGAAAACTAAACACCTAAGGAGAGGTATGGGGGAGGGGAACAGTTTACACCATCGCCCGTTGCCATGCGGCGCACGAGACGATAACACGGGATGTTTCATTATATTTGCACCCAAAAGTAAAAAAAAAACGTGATTAAAAGAATTTCTTCGACCATTGTATGAGAAGAAATATTTCAAAGTTCATTGTAATGTTAATATTCAAAAATCAAGCAAATTAGCAAGCAACTGTTGGTTTATTGTACTGCATTGTACCAAATCATGTTGCATACGTCTGATTTTTTTTATGCAATTCTTACTTTGCCCAACTTACCTTGAGCAACTAGGCTTTAGTCATTTGAGAGCGATTATCCGTGAAACAATAAGGATAGCAGGGATTTCGTCTACAGACTTTTTTTCTCCAGATAAATTTCCTATTGCCTACCAAAGTAGGTTTCATTTTTATACGGCAGACTGTTAAGGAATTACATACCGATAATTCCAAACGTGCTCAACATGCGCCTCCCTGCCCTACATGCTTTTTTTTTAATAAAAGAATAAAGTAAAGGTTCACATGAAATATCTACATAAGAAAAAGTTTCACCGAGAAAAAATTCAATCTGAATTGTAAAAAATAAGCATAAAAAAATGGCGAAAAGCGTGTACATATTTACCGCCCATAGAGTTTATATCCGCGCATATAGATCGGAAGTCTCGGATTTCTCTCATACGCGTACGATCCCAAGATCCATTAATAACATACATTTTTCCTCTGTGAATGTACCACCGCCCCCGCCCGCGCGCGAGTATGAGAAAAAGCGTGTCCCGACTATAGAACAATGCACGACCGCAAGCCGGTAATAACAGAGAGCGCGCCCGGCGACTATATTTGTTTTGTGCTTTCTTTTTTTTTCTCGCGCAGGATCCGCTCACTTACGCGGCAAATAGTGCGACGTTGATACGGGAGGAAGTAGCGAAGAAAACGCCATTCAGAACACCGGGAAGTGGGACAAATTGCCGTGCTACAACGACGACGCCTGGTTGGAGTCCTCGCGAGTCTTCCTCCTCCTCGATCGATGCCAATTCTACACCGAAAAACAATTCCAGGAAGGCGTCGATCATGAGACGTATCGAGAAACTCGAGGTATACGGTGAACCACCGAAGTTACCCTCCATCTCTCTCAATCACAGTTCACCAAAGGCTTTGTCGGAGTTTCGTTCACCCGTCGTCACACCCGTCACGAAATCTTGAAACCGAGAGAGAGAGAGAGAGAGAGAGAGAGAGAGAGAGAGAGAGAGAGAGAGAACGAGAAAGAGAAGGGGAGAGATTAGTTCCTAAGTCGCGCTCTCTACGCTGCCAAGCAGCTCACACGACAGTTATTTATTTTCATTGTTTTTTAAGAGATTATAATCCGTCGCCACTTCGCGTCACTCTACGCGTTAAAACCGTTTTTTTCCGTTCTTAGAGAATATATATCTATATTCAAACAAATAATTTGTACGGGGCTAAACAATCGCACAACATGACGAAAAATAAAAGTTTGAAAGTGATAAAAGCCAAACTTTATTATATACGGCGAGGGGGGGTGGGGGGTTTCGAAAGAGAATTAAGAAATTTTGGGCTCGAGGCCCTTATTGGGAACGAATCGGAATCTATTGTAACACAATTCGAGCTCGCAAGGATTATAAATCCGCAACGTTTAATCCTCAAGTGGCACTGCCGCGTTTTCATGCCAGGTAGTTTTGCGGCCTGGCGATTTTGCAAAGGGGAGAGGGCTCGACAGGTACACGCCGGCGTTGAGGGATTAAAAATCACTCGTCCCAGCACGAGATGAGAGTTGAAACCGGAAAAAGGTCGACAATTTGGCCGAACATAACGTTGGCGAAACAATAAAACTTGCCACTCACTCGGCAAGCGTGTGAATAACCGAAATAACTACAGTGTAGTACTTCGCGAAATCAATTTTTCTCGGAGTCCCCGTAGCTGGCTGTTGTGCGCCAGCGCGCTGGGCAAAATGTTTTCCATGTATAAGGGACCGCGAACAAAAGGGCAATAAGGTACGGTCGTGATCGAGGAAGGTATGAGTTTCAGGTAGGCCCGTAACACAGTGTCTCGAATGACGTACGTCGGTTTGTCGAATTCGCATTAGCGCCGGGATACCATTCTCGAACGCGAGACACGCGATGATAATTTTGCCGTATAGCCCGGGCGACTCGTTCACCAACGCTATTCCTATCTCGTTATTTATTATTATTGTTGATCCTCGACTGCGAGTCGTAAAACAACGCGGTTTGCTTGATCAATCCGCGGAAAAAAATTCAAGCTTCATTGGAGGCGAAAATTTACGGAAATGTAAACGGGATTGCGAAAAAAAAAGAGATATTTGTGCAATTTTGCTTTTTCAGCACTCATTTAGTTGGAAAATCGTTTATTTTCGTCGAGGTGAAGTGTGAAAAGTGAATAAATGTAATTTCGTACATACGAAGAAGTTTTATTATTGAAAAAAAAAAAAATTCTACACGAGCGAAATTATTGGGGGTGCACGGAGATGAACACGGTGCGCTTACGAAACTTCCTCTCCTTTCGGAAATGATTTGGGAACACAAAAATCATTTTGTATACACTTTAGTGTCAATGGCGATATTATTTTATTGTTTATGAAAAAAAAGCATTTCAACTTTAAAAGAAGATTGTAGTTGGATCAAGATTGCTGAATTTTTGCGCAGCACTCTCGTAGAGTAGAAAAAAGTGACGAAGAAAAAGAAAGATCGTTTAAATTTCTCGAATTGCGACTTGAAATGTTGAGCGTCCACTCTCCATAGCTAATTGATGACGTTGAAGTTTGCATCGTTGGAACGCAACGAAAATTAGTTCTTTAGAAGTTTTTTTTTGGCCGATTTAAACTACGCGTTCTCATTAGAAATTTACGAGCTCAATTTGCGAGAAAAAGAAGGCTTTGTATGCTCTCCATTCTCCTCTCCTACTTCCTTCATGGCATTTTTTACTTCCACTCCCCATTTTGATGCGTTTTGATGGATTCCCATTAAACAGAATTCCTTCAATATTATTTGTTAGAATTACTTCGAATAATTGTTTTCTACTATCATCTTTTGTTAGCCACAGCGATTAAGGAGGCTCCGTCACAAACGTCTTACGTTCAGGGGAAAAAATAATTTTTGAGGATATCATAGATGGAGTATCCATGTTCGCGTATGCAAAGTTTCAGATAAGGTCAACGACTAAATAAGAGTGTTAGAAATTGTTGAACTTAGGATTTTTAACACAGGGCTTATGGAAGAGTCACCCTCAAAACGCTTGTATCGTGTGATGTCTTTACACTCACGCAACAGATATTGACCCAAAAAAAAAACTACAGTAACGTTGATTATGTCATGAGGATCAAGAGACGCGGCAGCGTCTCGACGCCAAGTAATAAAAAAAAAACCACTGTCACGACAACGACACGCCGCGCACTCTTTATACACCAAGATGGGCTTTAGCAGACGACTTTTTAACTTATAATCGACATTGCGCGAAAACGCGGAGACGAATCGAAAATCTAATGACATTTTACCAATGAAATGTTTTCCAAATACAATAGAAAAGTTTTGGGTCAACGACTTATGTAAAAATATATTTGATGTTAGAATGTCGGAATACTTGAAGTTTCGAGAGATTTCGCGATCGTGTAAAGATTCGCCAGCGTAGCAGAAATCAGATGTTTTGTATAACTTAGGTGTGCATGCGCGCGAATTAAATCACCGCAGCTACCCAACCTTAACTTCGTTTGCGATTGACGTGTAGATAGAACAATTGGATTCATCGTAATAAAATAATAACATCCGATCAATGAAACCGGTCATTTACATCACAACAATAATAAAAAATAAAGTTGCATTGCAGAGTAAACAGACATCTGTGAAATATAGTGTAAACTCTTTGAAAACTAAAAATTACGTTCACAACGACAAGTTCGAATATCGCGACAACCGACGGTCCGCTCGGTGTCACGAGTACGACAGAGAAATCGGAGGACAGAGTGAGATGGAGAATTGCAACATTGAGTTGTTAAAAAAAAAGTTCGATTTTTTTTTAGAATTGATCTTTTGTGATATTAAAGCCGAATGTCAAAAGGGTTTTTCTTTGAAATAATTCTAAAGATAATTATTCATTGTTTTTATATCACGATAATCCAAATTGTACACGGAGAGAATTAAAAAGTAATTTTTGTCGTGAATTTCACGGTAAAAATTACCGTGATATATTTGAATGTGGTGACAAGCAAGAAAAGCATAATAATTCGTATGCGACAAGTTTTTTTTAACTCACGTTACAGAAAATTTCAAATACGTAGGTAAAATTTTACTATACAAGAAGGGTAGCGCGCACGATAATTTTTACCGAGAGCACAATACATTTTCCTATAACACTCATTCAAATTTTATAATAAATCTTAAAATAACTGTTATAAAGACGATACTTTTTTATAGACATTTTTGAAAGGCATAAAATAATAAAATGCACAGTAAAATTTCGCTGATATTATTTTTTAAATTTAAGTTTTGCGTATTTTGTTACACATGAAAATTTATTAGAAAATCTGGTAAAATTTTCTATCTGAAGAAGAAATTTTATTTTATTTTCGTGAAAATCTGTGTTTCACTCAGTAATAATAAGCGAAGTTTCAGGGTTGTCATCTGGTTACCGTTACGGCACGGTAATTTTTAACATTTAATTCTCTCCGTGTAGATATTGGCGCGAAATGTCACGCTATCGGTGCTGGGTGCTTGTGACGTCACCGCTCGAACGCGACCGAATAGTCTTGAAATACATTAAAAAAAAAAATTTAATTCATTTTTATTCATTTTTAAGTACAAAAACTATAGTTTAACGTAACGCCTCAAAAATAGGTAGGCTAGGTAGCTCCATCACAACTCGGCAACGGCTTGTCTGAAACAAAAAAAATCAAAGTCCATTAGATTCAGTATGACACCAGCTACAAAATGACCCTCGGATATAAAGTTTTATCAAAAAATAAAAAAATGGCAGATGAAAAACGAAAAAAGTACAAAAAAACGCGTTTTTTTCGCAGTTTTTCGCGACAAAAAAAAGAGTAAAAATCAAAATTTTAAAACCATCGAGGGTCATCTTGTTGCGAATCATGTTTACAATATGTGGTTCAAATTTCGAGAGAATCGCTTAATTAGTTTTAGAGATACGATGGAGCTAGATTTTGAAAGCGTTGTTTCGAGAAAAACGCGTTTGAAGTTTATACTATGAAAAACTCTTACCTAAACTCAATCGGCAATATTGACACAATATTTCTGAATGTATGTACTTTCGAAAACAGTAAAAAAAAAAAAAAATCGATTTTTTGAAATTTTCAAAGTGGACTGGCCCCTTAAAATGTTTGTTTTCATTATATTTTCATTCAAAAGTTCATCTGAATCCTGTAGTGTCGTTATTCGTCCTGATCGGTTTATCCTGTCGTTGCATTCCAAGGATGCACAAACTTCCAACGCCATGCGAATTGACAAGTATTGGATAAAAGTGTGAAAGGGATACGGTATCGTAAACGGTCGGCAATTTCGTAACAGGTGAAAAAGTACAAAAACAAAGGAAAATATTGAGCGCAGGTGGACACAAATTTATCCTGCCGAGAATTGTACGCATTCGAATACAAAAGAGCATTCGCAAGGCGCGAAAGTAATTTCCTACGAGTTGCGAAGTGATCCTCGGGCCAATGATACCCTCTCCCTCAATTTCTATAGATAGGTCATTTGTCGATTTCTTTCGACGCTTGTGCGAGAGGTCCTCCGAAAGGTACGTTCTTCGTGCTAAGAAATTTAATCTTTCCAACAATCCGAGCAATTTCGAGTCATCCACGTTGGATACCTGCGCTAAGGATTCGACCGTTGAGCAACCCTTGAAATACTCGTTAGACGCGATCCGATTGGAGGATGAATTCGTTTCTCTATATCTCTCTCTCTCTCTCTCTCTCTCTCTCTCTCTCTCTCTCTCTCTCTCTCTCTCTCTCTCTCTCTCTCTCTCTCTCTCTCACTTTTCCCCCATAAAGTGCCTGACCAGCGATCTTCCAGAGTCAGCCACCACTCCTCCTCGTGATGTATACTGGCTGGTCGTATTCGTTGCGGAGTCGTCAGTCCGAGTTGCGCCCTCGTCGAATGTACATCGAAATTCCTGCGAAAGAATTCGCAAATTCGTAAGATCGAAGCTTCAAAGTTTCTCGTAAACGACAAAGTTATCGCAAGCTTCAAAAACAACGAAAAAATATGTGAAGTTTTCAATAACTCGTTCACGTGCGTGTGAGATCGTCGACGAGTGATTTGTTCATCGAAGGTGAGCAAAAAAAAAAAAAAAGTATCCGCGAATCAGTGTAATGTACGAGCGACAGTGCGATATACTCCGTCAAGTTCGCCGGTGTATTTTATTTTCGTTTTTCGCGTGAACGAATAACGAAGAGGTGTAGCGAAAGAAAAAAAAAAAGGTTTACCGAGTGTTCGAAGAATTGACGTTCTCAACGTTTACCGTTAGTGGTGTTTGTTTTACTCTCTCTTTATTTGATATATATATATATATATATATATATATATATATATATTAAAAAAAAGAAAAATAAAATGAATGAGACAGTTGCAAAAGTTGAATTTGCCCTCGGGAGCCAAGTATCGCCGGGGCAATACTTCAAGAGCTCGTTCGCTCGTTCCTTCGTGACCAACTGCCGTGACGCGAAGTCTCTGGACCTCGGCTATAGGGATAACGGTACCAACGACGAGGAATCCGACAACAATCACTTCACCGACACGAAAAACAATAATTTTTTCTCACTCTTGAATTTTGGTTCGCCGGAGCCACGCGTAAACACAAACGGCCCGCAATCGTCCACATGGCAAGCGTTCAACGAGGTGAGCGTTCGAAAACACATTGGCTTTTCTTCTTCTTCTTCTTCATCTCTCGCTCTCTCTCGCCCTCGTCGAGCGTGCGCGCTTCATCTCTTTCGCGCGCTAACTCGGAAAAGATCAGCCAAGGAGAACGAAGGAAGAAAATTTATCGTTCAATTTCAAGCTAATGCACGATAATTGTGTAATTAAAAGTTAAAAAAAAAATGCTTGTTCCCTCGTTCTCCATTGGTATTGTTTCCTCGTAGGCGCGGAGGAGCCATTCAATTCAAATTGCGACAAACTAGCGAGTGAAGTATAAAGATTAATTGAAACATACAGCTGCACAGATAGCTTTATAATATTGTGTATGAATTCTCTCACCGACATTTGTTTTTGCTTCGAATTCTCACATCCTCGTGTAGAGCTTCGTTCCAATTATCCATTGATATTTTAATTTCTACCTTCTATCAATATTGATGTTAATCGCAGAATCTTTTTATCAACTCACTAATTGGATCATTATTTGATTTTTTTTTTCTTTTTCAGACGACCCCGACTAATCAGGATATCGGCGAGCTGGAAAAGCTCCGAAAAGTAAGTTGCACGATAATTAGCATTGAAACATTTGTTATTAGGATAATTAATGAGAAAAACAGGCCAAGTCCGATTCTCCAGGTGCGTGAGGAGAAAACATGTAAAATAATTGTAATAACAATAACATAAATAAATATTTACAATTCAATATTTAATTAAAATTAATCAAAAGTAATTAAATTAATAATTGATAAATGTTTACAAAATAACCCCCACCTCGGAGGGGGGGGGGGGCGGAGCCCCACCAATGCCGAAAAAACTAGATTTTAAATGAATAAAAATAACACACACCCACCCGCACACACACACATGCACTCTGGAAGTGGGAGGTAGGGGGATTTGTCAAAAAAGCTCTCCTGAGCACGATGCCGAAGAAAAAACGGCGCGCTTACTTCCCTCTCTCACCCCACCCCCCTGCCCTCGTTGAAAGTTTGTCAAAATGTATCATTTCAAAGACGAGATTGCACGGAGAGAATTAAATGTTAAAAATTACCGTGCAGTAACGGTAACCAGATGACAACCCTGAAACTTCGCTTATTATTACTGAGTAAAACACAGATATTCACGAAAATGAAATAAAATTGCTTCTTCAGATAGAAAATTTTACCAGATCTTCTAGTCAATTTTCATGTGTAACAAAATACGCAAAACTTATATTTAAAAAATATACAATATCAGCGAAATTTTATTGTGCATTTTATCATTTTATGCCTTTCAAAAATGTCTATAAAAAAGTATCGTCTTTATAACAGTTATTTTAAGATTTAATATAAAATTTGAATGAGTGTTATAGGAAAATGTATTGTGCTCTCGGTAAAAATTATCGTGCGCGCTACCCTTCTTGTATAGTAAAATTTTAGCTACGTATTTGAAATTTTCTGTAACGTGAGTTAAAAAAAACTTGTCGCATACGAATTATTATGCTTTCCTCACTTGTCACCACATTGAAATATATCACGGTAATTTTTACCGTGAAAATCACGACAAAAATTACTTTTTAATTCTCTCCGTGTGGAAATCGGCGAAATTGGTGTCTGTGTGGGTTTGTTTGGGTGTATGTGTGTGTTGTTGTTGTTGTGATTGGTATTTCGGTTTGTTTGGGTTTGTTTGTTCGAACGATGTCCGCGAACTTCAAAACCCCATAACTTTTTATGGGGGGGTGACCGCCGCGATTTCTCTTCACCATCGTGTTCGGGGGGTCATTTTCTATAAATCCCCCCACCCTACAGGGCGGTGGGGGTGGGGGGTTATTTTGTAAACATTTACCTTCAATTTAAATTAATAATTTAATTTAAATTAATAATTTAATTTAAATATTTGATATTTAAATATCAATGAATAATGAAAATACGTCACTGTACGTTATCAATATCGAATATTTTCCATCTAAGCGAACGATCGGCCAAATCGGACAAATTCATCCCTGGACCTGCGCCAATCGAACGTCTCTTATCAGAAATTCGCATAAATCGGCGTATCGCGTTCTAACAAATCGACCGCGATAAGTATTCTTTTTTTTTTTCAATGCTAGCGAGAATTTTTTGTTTCAAGGCGCTCTTACCTCTACGCAAATTATCAACGATTCTAATCGATCGCAAGTTTCGTAAACTTAAAACGATTGCGATCGATTGAAAAATTTCATTGAACAATATGGTACGAGTCGATGTGATTTTTCTGCCCGAGTAACTAACGATCGAGTAGATTCGATTTTATTGCACGAAATCTTCGATTTTGCGACCGGTGGAACGATACATGAAAATTTGATATTTAATAGAGCAATAGGCAAAAGTACGATATATCCGAGGCGCCAAGATTTGACGGTGAATTTAGGGTTATCGCGTCAAAATAAATAAAATATGAAGAGTGGTAAAAGTTAATATTTCGCTTTTTTTTTGCGTTTAAATTAGGTTAAAAAAAAATGTATTTTTCATTAGTTATCGAAAATAACGTTATTTTTCGAATTTGAAAATTTCAAGGAACATCAGGCAAGGTAACTTGGGAATATATAGTTTCAACAGTGTTTCGGAAGCCAAAAATGTATTTCAAATACCACAAACATGTTTTTCTCGCTTCAGTTGCGACTAATTGTAAGGCAGAGAGTAAAGTAGCACCTTTAATCGCTGGAAGTCCGAAGAGGGATTAAAAGTATACGGTTCATCCCTCTTCGGACTTCCAAGGCTTCAAGTTCAATGTAAAATACATCGTTTAGTAATTTGGTGCAGTAATAATGTGGAACAATTCTTATTGTTATAAATAAATAAAGAATATAAATAAATAAAGCATTATAATCTCGGAATTTATGTTGAAAATCATATAAATACTTCGTTTAGTGTCCTTCGGGGGGGTTCCGCCCTCTCCAACACTGCGAGGGGCCCTGGCCCTTAATCCCTCCGAGGGATTGCACCCCCCGGACCCCGCGCCCTCCAGTGGCAAACACCTTTCGCGTGCGACAAACCTACGTACATCTTCCCAATGGAGAAGCTCGGAAAAAATGGTGTACTATATTAAAGTATAACTTATTCGGTTTCAGCCAAATAAGAGAAAAACTTTTTGTCCTTCAGGCAATAATGAACAAATACTTTTTCAAGCTCTCCCGGTCAATTTCCATTATTTGTGTTAAAATAAAGATATCGTTACCCACGAGCCGACAACTGTCGTTGAATTTTGGCATTTTTCCAATTACTAAAAGCGCTCGTAATTCTTTAAGATAGCCGAAACGGCAATTTTATTTTTATCCTTCAAATTCTCATTATTTCGGTTCAAATATCAAGAATGAACGGTTAGAACTTGGCGCCTCGGATATCGTACTATCCCCCAAACAGCAATAAAGAAAATATAATCGCCGTATAAATTAATATCGTTAATTCCGTTTACAAAATTTTAATAATGCGTGAATAAATTTAATTCGCGCATTAATTAAATTATATCAATTATTAATTAATTATACAATCGTTGAAATTAAATCAAATCTTTCGAACGAGATTTTATTTTTTTCTTCAACTTGCACATACAATATGAGCGATTTTTCAAAATTTTCCAGTTCAAATTTCTCTTCCCGCCCGACGAATTTAAGAAAAACCAACGGTACCGCGCAAGAAAAAGAATGAAAAAAAAAAAAAAAAAAAAAACAACACCGTTGAAAGACCCTCGAGCGTGTAAATTCTGTCTACATACGCGTGTATGGGCGTGTGGTATCGTTACAATTGCGCGTATCAGGTGGATTACGTGGCAGCGAGCGGAAGTGCGAGGCTTCGCGGGCTCTAGCAGCCCCCTTGATTTTTTCGTATCTTCTTGCTCCGTGTGACTCCCGCGCTTCGCTTGCCGACGAAACCGTGTTTAACAGCGGGGAGAGATAAGAGCGTATATGATTTCCGGGACAGGTGGCAAACGACGAGAGGGACGAGAGAACTTTGGTTGAACGCTGGCTATTGTGCTCGTTTATACATAGAGATACACGAGCATAAATTTGTGTGCCGTTCTTATGCCTGTGTGTTTATTAGAGCTAGGATTATAAATGTCATGCGTACTTAATGAATACATAAAATATTTCATTGTGTACGTATTGTGGATAATAATTGTAATGTTTATTTACACTCGCAACCCACGCTCAATTGTGCACGTGTGGCGTGGGTATTTGAATTCATACGTGAGTATCCGCGTGTCTGCGCGCGCTTGCGCATGTATGCGCACGTATTTGACATGTATTATAGCGATTTTTCTTTTTCTTTTTTTGTTTTTGAGTTATTTCGATATCGCCCTGTGCATATGTGTGTGTGGGTGTATAGGTAGATATGGATGCATAGAGCGATATCGAAATAACTCGAAAACAAAAATCGTTAAAATACGTGGCGAATATATATATATATGGATATAATTATATGAATAAATATTTCAATTAATATCCATATACGTATACCGTATGATATATTTATTTAACAGCACGTGAAATATTTTACCGAAATAGGTGAAAAAAAAATCGAAAAAAAATCTGAAAAAAATTTCACGAACCCAACGAAAACCGATTCAACTTTTTACTATTTCGATGTTTTCCTTCAAGCCTTGTTGTTTTCGCGTTACACGTTCATTTTCAAATTGTCTCTTTTTTTCAAAAAAATCAAAATATCCTTCGAAAAAAAGATCGTACGAAGCTTTAAAAAAAAAAAATTGAGGCTTGAGCTTCCCGCTTTATGATTGCGGTCAAAGAAATGCATAAAAAAATGTTTGTAAACGGGGTCCACCAGAAAAGGAACAAAAAAAAGGCGTAAAATTGTCATTTTCAAAAAGGGTACTAGTCGTAAAAAAAGTAGTAGAAAAATAAAAAAAAAACAGAATGGAGGTGAATTCCTCCCCTTCAAAATGCCGTTTATTAAATTCATTTATGTCCAACTAGCGGCGAAATGGCATAAAAGATTGTTCCGAAACTTTTTTTAAATTTTTGTCCGGAAACTTTTCGCCGGTAGTGTATGTGTATATATAATTTTTAACTTGCTTTTAAATGAATATTTCATACAGTATACGTATATATTAATTAGAATATTCGTATTATAATTTTATTATTATATTAATTATAATATTTATTCCTATAATGATATCCATATATATATATACATGTATGGATATAATTATATGAATAAATATTATCATTATATAAATATAATATATACATATATTATATTATAGGTATAATATTATAATAAATATTATAATTATATAAATATAATATATACATATATTATATTATAAGTATATAATTATAATAAATATTATAATTATATAAATTTTAATATATACATATATGGATATAAATATATGAATAAATATTATAATTAATATTCATATAGGTATACTGTATGAAATATTTTTTATATCTGTACACATACATAAATTTATGCTTCGGTTATATGTAAATAATAACTGTAATATTCATGTTATATATATTATATATATTGTTTATATTATATATAATATAATATAATATAATATATTATTATATTATAATATAATAATAATAATATATAATATAATATATACAATATAATAATATATTATATTATATATATTATACATAATATAATATAATATTATATATATATATATATATATATATATATATATATATATATATATATATATATATATATATATATATTACACGACCAGCCCGCGAAGCTTCGAGAATGCATCGTGCATCGAACAAAGGGAATCGTATACCTCTCGTATTCACTCGCACACCCAATAATAATATAATACACGCGAACGTCGAAAAAAAAAAAAAAGACGACGGTTTTTATTCATTCATGGTGTGCGACACGTACTTCGCGGGTACGAATGCAGGCCACGTTTTCGTCGAATAGCCCACCCTTGCGCGAAGAAACGCAGCAATTTTTTTGTTCTTTGCCTGCGATCGCCCTCGCGTACGTAAAAAAAAGGGAAAAAAGACACACACACACACACACACACACACATGCAGATAAAATCGTTTTCTCTATCGATCAGTAAAATCGGCACGCTCGCCATTTTTTTTTATTCGTTCTGTTCTTTCCTTTCTCGTATGGAATTTTCGTTACGTCAGGTTAACGTTGTCGAGCGCGCGGAATACGGGATGGAATGTAATGGAACTTTTGCGGAGGATACATTTGAATTTCGCGAAATTTCGTTCGAACGGGGCAAAGGCGTGTCGTCCCCCGAGGGTTCTTCGGCCGAGCGGAAGTGACCACCGCGCATTTCAAGCCACTTCTTTATTATCGTTTATTATAGCTCACCGCGGAGTATACACGATCGAGAGCGGGACGACGGATCTCGCATGTGCGCGTTTACGCATATAGCCCAAACTCTGGGTGAATGTATCACCCGGACGAGGAATGAGAGTCACAGGATGTACTCTTTTCATCGGGTTGCGTGAACTTTTCGTCACGCTTCGATTGTCCGAATGTTATTCTATAAATTTTGCAAAAAAAAAAAAAACACATTACGCCCCAATTGGATCTGAACTCGGAGACCCCTCGGTCCTCTTCGCCAAATCCAAACTAACCTCAAAAACTCTCTCGAGCCCCCCCCCCCCCCCCCCCCCTCATCTTTTTAACTCACGCTAGTACATTGGATTTATTTAGAACTCGCAGGCTTGAAGTTCCGCGCGATTGAAGGGGAGTTCGATGGCGGAAGTGACGTCATTCCCAGTCGGAAATCTCGCTGTTTACAGGAAGGGAATCAGACGATTTTTCACACTACCGCTATATGCACTTAATAATAATTACTTCCTCCAGATAATTCAGCTTGATGTTGGGTCATGTGACAGTCTTGTCCCTTCTGTCACAGCGAAGTGACAGGAGGGCGGATTTTTTGAAAATTCTAAAGGGTTTTCTCCCCTTAAAAGCTAGTTTCGAAGTTCTGGCAACTTCTTCGTAAAAACTAGATCACGATTCGGTTCGTTGAATCGTGTACGCGAGCGTCGGGTAGCTGATGACAATAATAATTGTCAAATTGTCAATTGTCAATCTTGATAATTGTCAATAAAAATTGTCAATGAAAAGAAAGAAAGAAAAAAAAAAGAAGAAAATACATTGTCGCCTTGAGAGCGAAGCCTAATCGCGGCCGAGCGACGACTCTCATACTCTCGCGGCGTACGCGAACGATTTTTATTAAATCCGACAAAGCCGCGAGCGATGCGTGGAGGGGGGTACATCCTCTCCCCCTGTTCCCGAGCTCGTACACGCGCGCGCGCGCGCGCGCGTTTCGCAAATTTGCAAAACGCGTTTCGCGTTCGCGAACTCCCGCGCACGAGCTTAGAAATTTTCTACACACCGCGATCCCTCCGCTTCTCACAATTTTTTTTCTTCTTTTTTTAAATTTTATTTGAGCATGCCTCGAATATGCGAGTATACGCGATGCAGCGTATCACGCGCGCCGCAGTTTTATCTTTCCGATCCGTTGACAGCGCATCTCCGCAATCGCGTGTATACAATCCGGGCGCGGCGCGAGAAGCGGGAGAGCACAAAAAAAAAAACTAGAAAGATCATTCGGAATTGCTAAATGTTTATTTTTAACGCGTCGCCATTTTCGGGCTTCGAAAGATATAGACGAGTATATTCCGGCCGAGCGTTGCTCGGCGCGTCTCAAGCATATTTTTTTTTGTTCTGCGTTTCGAATTTACCGCACAGTCGCTTGCAAAAGAATTTGGCTGGGTGGGGAAACGATTTTCTGCAAATTTTTCAACCTGCCGAAGCTACGCTGCAATCGCGGTACACGGAGAGAATTAAAAAGTAATTTTTTTTCGTGAATTTCACGGTAAAAATTATCGTGATATATTTCAATGTGGTGACAAGTGAGAAAAGCATAATAATTCGTATGCGACAAGTTTTTTTTTTTTAACTCACGTTACAGAAAATTTCAAATACGTAGCTAAAATTTTACTATACAAGAAGGATAGCGCGCACGATAATTTTTACCGAGAGCACAATACATTTTCCTACAACACTCATTCAAATTTTATAATAAATCTTAAAATAACTGTTATAAAGACGATACTTTTTTATAGACATTTTTGAAAGGCATAACATAATAAAATGCACAGTAAAATTTCGCTGATATTATATATTTTTTAAATTTAAGTTTTGCGTATTTTGTTGTACATCAAAATTTACTGGAAAATCTGGTAAAATGTTCTATCTGAAGAAGAAATTTTATTTTATTTTCGTGAAAATTTGTGTTTTACTCACACGGAGAGAATTAAATGTTAAAAATTACCGTGCAGTAAAGGTAACCAGATGACAACCCTGAAACTTCGCTTATTATTACTGAGTAAAACACAGATTTTCACGAAAATAAAATAAAATTTCTTCTTCAGATAGAAAATTTTACCAAATTTTCTAGTAAATTTTCATGTGTAACAAAATACGCAAAACTTAAATTTAAAAAATATATAATATCAGCGAAATTTTACTGTGCATTTTATTATTTTATGCCTTTCAAAAATGTCTATAAAAAAGTATTTATAACAGTTATTTTAAGATTTATTGTAAAATTTAATGAGTGTTATAGGAAAATGTATTGTGCTCTCGGTAAAAATTATCGTGCGCGCTACCCTTCTTGTATAGTAAAATTTTGGCTACGTATTTGAAATTTTCTGTAACGTGAGTTAAAAAAAACTTGTCGCATAGGAATTATTATGCTTCTCTCACTTGTCACCACATTGAAATATATCACGGTAATTTTTACCGTGAAATTCACGACAAAAATTACTTTTTAATTCTCTCCGTGCAGTAATAATAAGCGAATTTTCAAGGTTGTCATCTGGTTACCGTTACTGCACGATAATTTTTAACATTTAATTCTCTCCGTGTAGTCATGGACGCGGCGGAAAGCGAATTTTTAAGTTTAATCTGCACGTTCGCGTGTGTTGGGGATTTTTTTTTACGGTAGAAATTTTCTCGCGCCGATTTGTTTCACGAGGAAGCAAAATCTCTCTCTCTCTCTCTCTCTCTCTCTCTCTCTCTCTTTCTCTTTCTTTCTCTTTCTGGTACAGCTATTGTCGGTGTAGTCTCGGAAACGAGACTACCGGTCTGGAAATATGCATCCGTTTCTAGGCCAACGACACGTCATTAGCGGAGTGAACGAGTGAAAAGCTGCACCGGCTTGGAGCGATCTCGGAGGTACTCGAAACGATACACGTATATATGCGCGATGCAGGGATTGACGCGCTTACGAATCTAGCAGTTTCATCGCGTACGTACGTGTGCGCAAAATCTTTGTTGATTTGGTACACGCTGCTCTTGCGTACAGGTCTGGCAACTCTGTAATAGCGAGGAAAGTACTTTTATTTATTTCTTTTTTTTTTCTTCACCACGCCAAATTTAATTCGCTCTTTCGTCACTAGTGGCGCTCCTGTCGTTCAATGTAGTCCGCGAGATAAGTATGAAAATCCGCAATTTATAGACGGTGGGTCGAATCTTCGTACGAAGTTTGTTTGCAACGTTTTTTATTTTATTTATTATTGGAGTAATGTAAGCAAACGCGCAAAAAACAAGATTGACGCAATTATTTTGCCGTTAGAATTCTGCCTGAGCCACTCGCTCATGCACCCTTCGAAAGAACGTTCGTTACAAAGTGAGAAGATTTCGACTCTACGTCATTCGGAATCGCTGCTTCCAAGTTCTCAAAGGAATCGGGCTCTTTGAGGATTCCAATGAGGACTCCCTATGCGCGCTGTCCTTACCAAATCCATATAGACATATGGGTGTATCTTGGACAGCTCTCGAACAAATTTGTGCACGGGATCCCGAGAGGATATTGTTGTTTTTTTTTTTTGGGAGATATAAAATCTAAACCCAAAAAAATTCCTTTTGAGAATTTCAAATAAGAAATAAAGAAGTCTGAAGAAGAAGAAATAAAGAAGAAATAGCGCCGAGTCTACTTGGATTCCAATGTGGAATTCCAATGTGCAGCGTCCAAGTGAAATTCCTGTAGGAATGCACTGTCAAAAAAAAAAAAATTTCATTGAAAAAGGATCTATTTAAATCAAATAGTTTTTTTCCTTGCTTCACGGCATACTACGACCCTGTTTGTTTCAATTTTTTAAAATTTTTTCAAGCTATTCTTTTCAAATATTAAATATATTCAAATAAAATAAATACAGATTAGATTCAAATTAAATAAATAAAGATAAAACACGCATGGCACGAATACGAGAAAGGAATAAAGGCTCATGACATAGAAAGTGCGGTAAAAAAAGTTCTTTTTTTTCACTAACAAGGCTGTTATTTGGAAAAAAAAGATCGTCGTGCCTTTTATTAACAGGCGCGACTATTTATGTATAGAAAAACTAACAATTTTCCTCAACTGCAGAATGTTAACAGGAGATAAATAGGGATCAAAGAAAAGATGTAAACGGAAGAATAGTATAAGAGAAAAATATGTAACCGCATGTAAATATTCTTGAGCCCGAGAGGCAAGAATGGCTAAATAAAATCTATCTAATTTATTTAAAATAAATCATTTTAATAATGGAATGCAATAAGAAAAACTTTGATTTTACGACAAAATCTTTTTAATTCAAATATAAAAAAATCCAATGGACGCATCTAGTTAATATCAAACAAATTTTTCTGTCAGTGTGTGGTAGGATCTGGGGATTCCCCAAAAAATTTCTCCATGGATTATGCCAATAGCGTGGATCGAAATTACTACACTCAGAACATCTCCTGGCTGCCAAAATTGGCCTGAATTCCCAGATCTTTGTGCAAAACCGTGGTCCGGTCCGCATAACAAGAGCTGTCAAGGCAAAGGGAGAAACAGAGTGCGAGCGAGGACGAGAGAAAAGAGACAGTTGAGAATCCAGTCTACAACTATATATATATATATATATGATCATAAAAATACTGTGCGTTTTTGTCGATGAAATGAGTTTTTGTCCAGCCAGAGGGAACCCAGGTGAGCGTGTTGTATCGGGCCAGCTGCGTGCTGGCCCTTTACATCGACCAGGAGGGACAGACCGGTAAAAATCCGCTCGAAGTACCTCCGCTCGCTCTGTTCGTGTAGCGAAACAATAAAGCGGATATTCGAAATGGACTGGGGAATCTTCTTTCCAATTGAATACAATGCTTTTACATACTGGAGCTCAGGCCCGTATTCATGCACGCTCTTTTTTTTTTTTTTACTAGGGTCATACTCATTTTATGAGAAAGACCTGTGCATAACGGGAAAAAAAAAATCTTTGGTGTGGACTCATTGACGACGCAAGATAACTTTTGTATATGTACGAGTGATACTTTGGTCTCCTGGCCAGCTGTTACGCGTGTGAAATTTGACAGGCAATTAGAATTTTTTGGAAATCGATCTTCTCTACGTTTGCATATTCGTGCGCGTTTACTCATTTTTTTTCTCTCGTTGCTTCGCGCCGGCTTGCGAGTTAGCTGCTCGAATAATTCTTAAAACGTTTGTTTGGTTGATTTTACGATGTTTGTATTGTTTATTTTTTTTTTGGTGGAATATCGAGAGATTCACAGGACGAGCTAAAATTGGAAGATTTTTAAACAAGATTGGGTGACGTCTGAAGAATTTACGTGAGTGGGAGAAACAAGGACAGAGATATGATTTATGAAATTCGTTCATTGCAAATTTATGAAGCCTTCGATAACCGTAACGTTGAACTCAAGAGGATAATAATTTCAATAATGAAATTATTCAAGGAGATAAAACAATAAAATAGGAAGAAAGGTTAAATAAAGAGAGAGGGAGAGAGGGGTAGAGAGAGAGAGAGAGAGAGAGAGAGAGAGAGAGAGAGAGAGAGAGAGAGAGAGAGAGAGAGAGAGAGAGAGAGAGAGAGAGAGAGAGAGAGAGAGAGAGAGAGAGAGAGAGAGAGAGAGAGAGAGAGAGAGAGAGAGAGATCATTCTATAATACGGAAGAAGAAAAAAAACGTAATTATTGATCAGTTAATTGATTGCAATTTTATCAAACAATAACCGTAACGTGAATATAATGTAAACATTAAGCTCAAGACGATAATAATTTGAATAATAAAATTATTCAAGGATAGATAAAACATGGAAATAGGAAGAAAAGTTGAGTATGTCAATTATCAAATATTTTATTGATAAAATGCAAGAAAAAAAGATGATAATTCTAATCGTCATGATAATTCATAGTAGAGACCCAAGTGTGACAATAAAATGGGAAAACACCATAAAACAATAGTCTAAACATAAACATAAACATGATGGAGAATTCTATAGTAGCGATGAATCCATGATATAAACATTAATCATCAGATGCATATTTATAAAGATTAAACGTTAGATTAATAGCTACAAAGATTTATAGTTAGGTTTGTATCTACAAAGATTAATAATTAAATTATGAATCTTAAAGATTCATAATTAGATTTATATCAGTAAAGATGGAGACAGAGAAAGAAGAGAGAGAGAGAGGAGAGAGAGAGAGAGAGAGAGAGAGAGAGAGAGAGAGAGAGAGAGAGAGAGAGAGAGAGATCATCCTATTGAACCAAACAGTAAAAAAAAACGTCGCGATCGTTCATGAAACACGTTCGACACTTTAATCATATATGTATCGATAGGCTATCGAAGAAAGTGATAACGCATCGCGTCGTCAGCTTGAAACGCGACTACGCTCGGCGTATCGTCTCGCGGTCGAAATCAGAGATTATTACCCTTGGTATTACCAATGTCGATAATTCTACACCGCGGGCCGGATACCATGCCGCATTAGTAAAAAGAGAGAGAGTGTGTGAGAGAGAGAGAGAGAGAGAGTGCACTCGGGCGCGCACTCTCCTTGATTTTCCACGAGCATTTTCCCTCCTTCCCAATGTCTACGGATACACTCCTCGTAGGTGAATTTTTTTTCCTCTTTTTTCGCATACGTGTTCACCTTCGGTGCTCTCTCCCTCTCGTTTGACTCGAACCTATATGCGTGACTCTCTTACTTCGTAAATACTTCTTTTATTTTATTCTTACTTCTCGATCTTTCGCCGATAGTGAAATTGCCCAGCGATTTTCCAAGAGGAACGTCGAATTTTTACCACGTGATCGGATCATAGGGACTTTCTCGTACGAAACGCCTATCACTCACAATTAGCGGATACGAAAAAAAGTTGTTTGTTATCATGGTTTTTTTTATTGCTCAAAAGAAATTGAAACGATCGGCGATTGCGATTTTTTTTCGACAGCTCGTGAAAAGATTGAAGGTTTTTTTGGCCATCGAATCTTCGGAAGGGTTGGAAATAAAGATGTCTGATAGTCACTTTCAATAAGACTTTGGAACAATATCCGCGTACTCTTTGTTACAAACAGGCCGTGCGAAATATTAATTACCCGCGATAGAGGAAAGAATATTTCCAAGGCCTCATTTATAGAATTATACAGGGTGGTCTGTATCGTGTACTTAGAGATTTTTCACATCCATTATCTTTTGGAATATAATTTTATATGTACTAAGGTACATTTTTAACAAAACAAAAATCGATTTTTGGAAAATCCTAGAGTGTCCTAAGGCCTTAATAGAAATTACCTTTTTATTTCATATTTACGCAGAAAATGTTTACACGGAGAGAATTGAAAAGTAATTTTTGTCGCGAATTTCACGGTAAAAATTACCGTGATATATTTCAATGTGGTGACAAGTGAGAAAAGCATAATAATTCGTATGCGATAAGTTTTTTTAAACTCACGTTACAGAACATTTCAAATACGTAGCTAAAATTTTACTACACAAGAAGGGTAGCGCGCACGATAATTTTTACCGAGAGCACAATACATTTTCCTATAACACTCATTAAATTTTATAATAAATCTTAAAATAACTGTTATAAAGACGATACTTTTTTATAGACATTTTTGAAAGGCATAAAATAATAAAATGCACAGTAAAATTTCGCTGATATTATATATTTTTTAAATTTAAGTTTTGCGTATTTTGTTACACATCAAAATTTACTAGAAAATCTGGTAAAATTTTCTATCTGAAGAAGAAATTTTATTTTATTTTCGTGAAAATCTGTGTTTTACCCAGTAATAATAAGCGAAGTTTCAGGGTTGTCATCTGGTTACCGTTACTGCACGGTAATTTTTAACATTTAATTCTCTCCGTGTAGCTACGCCCAAATGTTACTAAATGTTTTTATTTTAATCTACAAAGTTTCTACTTAATACTTGCACATTATTAGTTTTGTAAATGTAAAACTTTTTTTCAAATGAAAAATCACAAATTTCGAAATTACAAAAAAATCAAAAGTTTCCAGCATTGATTCTACACGGAGAGAATTAAATGTTAAAAATTACCGTGCAGTAACGGTAACCAGATGGCAACCCTGAAACTTCGCTTATTATTACTGAGTAAAACAGAGATTTTCACGAAAATAAAATAAAATTTCTTCTTCAGATCGAACATTTTACCAGATTTTCTAGTAAATTTTCATGTGTAACAAAATACGCAAAACTTAAATTTAAAAAATATATAATATCAGCTAAATGTTACTGTGCATTTGATTATTTTATGCCTTTCAAAAATGTCTATAAAAAAGTATCGTCTTTATAACAGTTAGTTTAAAATTTATTATCAAATTTAATGAGTGTTATAGGAAAATGTATTGTGCTCTCGGTAAAAATTATCGTGCGCGCTACCCTTCTTGTATAGTAAAATTTTAGCTACTTATTTGAAATTTTCTGTAACGTGAGTTAATAAAAACTTGTCGCATACGAATTATTATGCTTTTCTCACTTGTCACCACATTGAAATATATCACGGTAATTTTTACCGTGAAATTCACGACAAAAATTACTTTTTAATTCTCTCCGTGTATTAATGTACACGGTGGTGTTTCGAATAGATATTGTTACGAGGCGAGTTTTTCATATAGGACTTCACTTTCCAGCCACCCTGTGTATATATATATATATTCACCGATACACACATGCTTGTGGTATAAATCCGCAGTGGCCTTGAAATTGCCCCGTGTGAAATGGAGCACTCGAATAACCAGATACGTACCGTATTCGCAATGAACTAATGTACGATCTCTTTGTTTTTCAACAAAGTACAAGGAGTCTTGCGGAAATGTTACCATGCCCGATAAAAATAGCCTGGAACGTTACTCCGACTGCTCCGAGCCACTGTATTGTTTCCTCGATAAATGACAATTGCAATTTACGCGACATTCTAGAAATACCCGTCTTCATTGTATCGCCAAAAAAAAAAAAAAAAAAAACAACACTTAAATTTCTAATCGACTATATTTTCTTCCTCGTCAGCCTTCAAGGATTTTTTCTTCACGGTGTTTCATCGAGTTCAAATGGGAACCGTTATGCCATGATGAAGTCATCGCTTTAGTGGACCAAGTTCCATTGTAATTTGACAAATAAAATGTCTTTTATTTCCTGCCTCTCTCGGCTCTCTAGTCTATTGAAAAATACGTGTCTGCACGGTTCCCATGTCTCACACGTCGTACGCCCGCGGTGTCTTGTTTTTCGCTCCTCCTCAGGTGAATAGAAATTTTTACATGTACGTGACTTCTTTCTTCTTCTTATATATATATATATATATATAAATAAAATAAAGAGAAAAATCCAGCAAAGGATTGATGCAAAAGATCGAACGGTTCGTTGCCCTTGGCTTATTCACCATCGAACTGCGATTATAATCCCCTCGTGATTGCATGACTCACTTGACCTCACGAAGATTCATTGGACGTGAAGAAAAAAGAGGCAATTAAAATCACAAAAAATTATCATTTGGCTGAACCTTGAGGCAAAAAATAAAAAAACCGTACTCCCTCTCGTTGCGAAATATTGCGCTGTGAAATTCTGAGGTGAAATTCGTGGATTACTTTATAAGGAAGGAGACCGGGGCGGGGAAGGAGGGGGGGAAGGGGGATTTAAGGCACATCGGGGAATTGCAAAATGTGGAATTGTCGTGACTACATTACGCGCGTCAACGTGCGCTGCGGAGGGACTTGCCACGCGAACCATGGACGTTCCAGTACGTTAATTCCCTCACTAAGCTATATATATATATATATATATATAGATATATATGGGGAAAGGACAGCTCCTTGATTATACATGGCAATGTTGTGGACGGTCCTTGGATATATTTTTTTTTCAACGTATCGTTGAATATGAGGACGATCCTGTGACTCGAATGTCTCCAATGTCACTATTCCCTCTTTATGTATTTATTTATTACCTGGTCTTTTCGTGTTCCCATCGGACGAGCATAATCATCGCCCTGAAAAGAAAGAAAAGAAAAAAAGTGTTCGCTCGTTGTGCACAAAGGCGTTACGGAACACGAGAATTATTTTACTGCGCGGTATTGGTGTCGGCGCCCGAGGCGATTCCCCTAAATGAATTTTCATGGCTCAGGACGATCGTATGTGTTCGCCGTTAAAATGATTCGAAGATAGAATCACCCTAGCGAGTCGCCATTCGAGTTATGTTTTTGGAGCACTGCCGTTGGAGGGAGATCGAAAGGCGTCAACCTTTCGAGGATTTGGAGCAACGAGAAAACGTTTTGAAAAGTTTCTTGGTCGTAATTGCTTTTTTCTTTTCTGTTTTTTTTTTTTTTTTTATCGTTTGAGGGATCATTTTTTTGGAATCGGACAACAGCAAAAATTGAGCAATTAAAAAGAATTAAGTTTCGTTGCCATTCAACGATGCAAACTTCAACGAGTTGTGCAAATAAAAGTCGTTTGATTCATTGATTGAGCCGATGCTTTTTTTTTTTAATTCAATACTCTAAGGATTCGAAAGAATTGAGAAGAAAAAATTAATCAAGTACTAATAAAAAGACTCGGAGGACTCGAAAAAAAATCAATTATGGAGGTTTCGTCACGAAGGGCCGGGTTGCGTGGGCGTATATGCAGCCCCATCCCCCCTTTTTTTTAGTAATACACCTGTTTGTCATAATTCACACGGAGAGATTTAAAAAGTAATTTTTGTCGTGAATTTCACGGTAAAAATTACCGTGATA
This sequence comes from Ophion ventricosus, assembly GCA_963932345.1. Taxonomy (NCBI): domain Eukaryota; kingdom Metazoa; phylum Arthropoda; class Insecta; order Hymenoptera; family Ichneumonidae; genus Ophion; species Ophion ventricosus. The sequence continues at coordinate 14,114,783 of OZ010723.1, read as the reverse complement.
TATTTCAATGCGGTGACAAGTGAGAAAAGCATAATAATTCGTATGCGACAAGTTTTTTTTAACTCACGTTACAGAAAATTTCAAATGCGTAGCTAAAATTTTACTATACAAGAAGGGAGCGCGCACGATAATTTTTACCGAGAGCACAATACATTTTCCTATAACACTCATTAAATTTTATAATAAATCTTAAAATAACTGTTATAAAGACGATACTTTTTTATAGACATTTTTGAAAGGCATAAAATAATAAAATGCACAGTAAAATTTCCCTGATATTATATATTTTTTAAATTTACGTTTTGCGTATTTTGTTACACATAAAAATTTACTAGAAAATCTGGTAAAATTTTCTATCTGAAGAAGAAATTTTATTTTATTTTCGTGAAAATCTGTGTTTCACTCAGTAATAATAAGCGAAGTTTCAGGGTTGTCATCTGGTTACCGTTACTGCACGGTAATTTTTAACATTTTATTCTCTCCGTGTATCACGGTAATTTTTACCGTGAAATTCACGACAAAAATTACTTTTTAATTCTCTCCGTGTAAGACTTTTGAGACGGAGCCTCCTCAAATACTAAAAGGACTCGGAAGACTCGAAAAAAAAATGAAAAAAACAGTTTTTTCGAAACCTAAAAAAGATCGTAGTACATGAGGATAAATTGGATAAAAATACCAGGCATCTTATACGTCACTTTTCGGGTCACCCTGTATAAAATTATCCGTAGATTCTCGTCCTCCATAACTTCGTACCGCGTTCCGCTGACTTTTCTCCTCCGTAATTCTCTCTCTCTCTCTCTCTCGTATATTCCCGTTTTGTCGCGCCGAATAAGCGCGCACTCAAGGCGCGACCGTATGTACGGTGTCTCGCCTGAAAGCGCCCGAAAAAGCCCAAAACCCATCGTGTCTTCAATAAGCAAGAATTATAAAAAAAAAAAAAACTCGCCATATCCATTAAAACCGTACGATAATTCCCGACAAAATTTTTGTCACCCGTCGTAATGTACCTACGTTCCCTTTATTTACGATGCAGGGATTTTTTTTTTTTTTTTCTTCGAGGTCGTCGATAAAGTCCACTCGGATGTTTCTATAAATGGTAAAAGACGCCACGAATCCGGAATTTTCACCTTTTTTTTTCTTTCTTTCTTTCTCCGTATCCTCTCGTCTCGTTCCCTTTCTCCCGGCGATGATGATTTTTTCCTCTTCCTCTGCGTCGTCGTCTTCTTCACCGGAGAACCAGAATCATTATCTCTCGGAGTTGATGCGTGGGCGAGCTTCACGTGTGTATACATGGGTACCGAGAAGAAAGAGACACTTGTACGTATCTCGTTCCCTCTTAATGCTAAGCCGCGTCACTATGCTGATATTCTTCTAGTACGAGGCCGTGGGAAAAACACCTGCGAATCTCGATCTACCCACCGATTTCTCGTGAATTATTGCACCGTCTAATATATCTCGATAGAACATTTGGCATGGAGCAATTAAATTGCGAATCAATTTTGCACTTTCAAATGCACTGTATGACGAAGATTTTCTTCAACGAAGAAATTATTAAAGAGTCGTAATCTTTTGTTAGATTAAAAAGTTTTTAAATATTTAAAAGATTCAAAAGATTCGTTATCTTTTGTCAAACCTTGATACGGTGCAATATTGCATATGTATGGTTTACTATGGGCAAAATGGTTTTTTTCTCATTCTAAATATTTACAATGGTTTGGTTTATGTTAATCCGTTGTTTGAAATGGTTCATCTTGGTGCTGAATAGTCAAAAAAATTAACGTCACCCGTAGCATGAACGTCTTGCCCATCTGACCGCACGTGAAATTACATAGCATTTTATTTTTCTTCAAAACAAAAATGCTAAAGTATTTTTTTTTTTTTTCGCAGGATAATTTGAAAAACACGCGGTGTACAGATACTTTTTTTACCCACTGTACATAAAATCATAACTTTGTGATATAAAAGATACAGGCGAAACTTTACTGTATATATAATAAACTTCGAACCATCGCCGGTTTCGTAATTCAACAAAGATATATATGATAGGGCCTCGTGTACATATACGAGTCGGCTTTATTGCGCATGCTTATTACCGTGCTCTAATGGACCAGTAGCCCATATGCAAAGCATACGTAATGTATATGTGTGTACACGAGGCAACTAGAGGAACAGATAGAGAGAGAGAGAGCACGCGAGAGCGGGAGGACAAGCAGAGAGAGCGAATAAGAAAGAGAGAAAGAGTAGGAGAGAGAGAGAGAGCGAGAGAGAGAGAGAGAGAGAGAGAGAGAGAGAGAGAGAGAGGAGTATAGAGACAAGGGACGAGAGCATTACGTAAGATGATCATACAGCAACGCTTTATGGGAAGTTACGCTCCTCGAGCAAGAAGTTCTCGAGTCGGCTCATGGGAAGCTGACCAGACATTCGATACTGCGCAAGGATACGATTCGCCGTAGATTGCTTCGCTCGAGATATGATATTACATCTGTAGGGATCATCGTCCATGCGGATGATACTCGCCGGTCGAATCTGTCACGTTTACTGCACGCTCTGACCCCGTGCAATAATTTATTGGAGCGTCCCTCGATCCTAACCGCATTCCTATAAGGATTTTATAGAAACGAAATTCATAAATATGAATTTCCATTGTATTCCAATGAAGCCTCAACCTCGTAGAGAATCCAATGTGATGGCTCATTAGATCCCTATATCAGGAGGTAGAGACAAGTATAGAAATCCAATTGGAACCCTGCACAGCAGGACGTATTACGAGTGCGAAGAAATCGGCGTGGAGCAATTTCGATAACTGCGGGAAAAGGAAAGAAAAATAATCGTGGAGCTCAACCGTAAAGACCATGATATCCGAATTATCTTTGGCTTCTTCTTGAGAACGGGATAGAAGAAAAAAAAAATAGAAAAAAAAATCGTATATCAGAATAGCCGCTGTCATCGCAGCTGGCGAAGAACTCGCGCGTGGGCGATTTTCTTTTTCCTTCGCTCGCTTCCGATACACGCTAAAGAGAGGAAGAAAAAAAAAAACAAAAAGAAGTGAGACACGGATCGCTGCGTGGATCGAAGTGAGAAATTCGTTTTTTTTTTTTTTTTTTTTTCGTTGTTTATTCTTTTTGGGTTTAAAAATAACGTGAATCCAGTTGGACCGTCGCCTCTCGAAGAATTTCTCACCGACGCGTAGTAGTACGGCCGAAGGGTTCTCTAGACTCGATTTACTGACCCAGATCGCGAGCTCAATTGTATCGGGGGGGGGGGGGGGGCGCACACACGCGGGAAACTATCCCCTCTCTTGATTTGACCGTGTGTCACTCGATGAGAGCGACGTGTGAAAAATACGCACGGATTGCAATATCACCAGGCCGAAGACCATCGTCAGGACTTCGCGTTGCATTCTAATCGGGATTGCCCATTGAAATCCAATATACAAATCCAATTCGAATCCTGAAGGATTGCCACATTATCGACGAGATTCCGATACGATTCTTGATAATGTCCATTCTGTACATTGAATTTTCGAAACAAAATCTATAGATACATAAAATGAATGAATCTTCAAAAAAAAAAGTATAAATGTTATCTTAAGAAAAGTATAAATCGCTTGAGGCGTCATACCACCTTGGCGCTTGGAAAAATAGGCATAAAAATAATTTTTTTCTGTCCACGTGACTATTAAATATATAAAATAATGTTTATTTTTCACAAATATAGTTTTACGAACAAATAAAGAAAACGAATAAAAAAATTGAAGAAGGGCGGAGATATAAGTCGTCTAGTAGGGCCCTCTATTGGAAATTCTTGCCGATGGTGGAATTTTTTGTCAGGCATCGTCTGAGAAATAAATACATAAAAAATCTTGCATAGAAAGGCAGCTTTCAAAAATTCAAAAAAAAAAAAAAATTCAAAACTTCCGGAAGTTATCGTTGAAATTATCCGCGTGCAAAGAAAATTCCGCGTCCCTCGAGCCTGATCGGTGAAGCTCGCGGGAGTTGTCGAGCCCGATAGACGTGGAAATCGAGAAGATTCCTATATGCTCGTATATCTCGTGCAACGAATCCCCGCGTGCGCACGAACGACTTGACGTATAATAATTAGAGCGCACAATTACGATTATCCGGAAGCCATTATCCGCGAATCGAATCCGGCCTCTACACGTTCCGGCATATAGAACCGAGAATAGTTCGCCTCTGTATACGAGGATCGATAAAGAGAAGAAGAAAAAGAAAAAACAAAAAGATGAAATTGTTGAGAAGAAATGATCCTACGAGGAAATGCTCGGATAAACTCTAGGAGGGATATATTTATTATTATTATTATTGCGTTCGTATTATTTCTGAGTAAAGTTTGCGTGGCCGAGCGGAAGCTTCGTCGATTCGCAACTCGACGAGGAGAGATGAAGAGAGCCCAGCCTCCGGCGGATGCCACGCGCCTACCGTGACGTGCGAACCAACAACCGAACCAACACCACACGCCGTGTGCGATCGTACTCCTCTCTCTTCCCCTCTCTCTCTCTCTCTCTCTCTCTCTCCCCCCTCTCTCTCTCTCTCTCTCTTCCTCTCTCTTTTATTCTGAATTTATTTTATTTCGCTTTATTTTGCGTTGTTGAATTTTTCGCCCTCCAATTAATGTTATTTTTCTTTTATTTTTCGCCCTGAAATTGTTTTTATTTTGCCTTTATTTTACACCCTCGAATTATTTTTTATTTTACTTTTCATTTTTCACCCTCGAATTATTTTTTATTTTACTTTTCATTTTTCGCCCTCGGATTATTTTTATTTTGTGGCTAAATTCTTATTTTATTTTTATGTTATCCTTGGATAATTAATTATTTGTATAATTTTTTACGGTAGATAATCATATAATAATTATAGAAATATAATTTGTATAGCGCGCTGTTGATTTTTTTTTTACAATGTTATGCGCTATCGAATGTTTTTTTTTGCTTTTATCTTTCGCCCTCGAATTATTATTATTTTGTGGTTGAAGATTTAAAAAATGTTAACTTTGGATAATTAGTTATTTGTATCAAATCAAATGAAAACGAGTTTTATTTGCAGAACTTTTAACAAAAGTTTTTTACAAAATAATTAGTTATTTGTATTATTTTTTATTATTTTTTGTAGAAGAGAATTATATAATAATGATTTAATTCTACGATAATAATATTATTATAATATAATTATTTATGACAATAATGTCATTTTCGTATGCGCTATGGTATCAAGAGGGCATAAATATACGAATCAATAAATCTTTCTCTCTCTCTCTCTCCCTCTCTCTTCACCTGTCTCCTTCGCTTTCCATTCCGTGTTGTTCCTCTGGCGCCATTTTTCTAAACATATTTATTTACCAATCCGTCAGACAGAGTTGAGTCTCTCTCTCTCTCTCTCTCTCTCTCTCTCTCTCTCTCTCTCTCTCTCTCTCTCCCTCCGTTCCTCATCTTCCCATATGCGATCCAGAGGCGAATGAGCAACGATCGACTGTGGCCTTCGCAACGTTATTTTTCTTGCTCCGAATATACAACTTGTGGATTTAAAACGACTTTCAACACACACACACGCACATTCGAAGACCGGATATTTGTTGAATTTTCGGGTGGACGGGACGAGAAAGAAAAAAAAACGTTGAAGCAAATTGGAGGAAAAAAGTAACGGGCACGTTGGAGCCATCGAGGATTATTAAGAGCACCATTTCTGGCCACGAGACAATTACGAGATTACGTAGCTGAGAAGAAAAAAATCGAGAGTCTCGTTATACTCCGAGCCGTGGAAACGACGCCAAGACCCGGAAGGAAAATAAAAGGTTGAAAGGGCGACATCCGGTGGACGAGGAATTAAATGGTGCGGGAGAGTTAAATGGTGCCATACGAGAATGAAATGCCGGTCCAACAGGATGAAACGGGCGCACGGTGCACATCGGGCCTGGGGATTCAGGCTAATTTCCCTACTGAGGGCATGTTCCGAATAGCTACGAGATTTTAATTCACTTCGGCTAAAGCCCGTACTTGTGAGAAGTCCCGTACAGAAATGTGACGAGGCATATCTCATCTTGCTCATTCTCAAACTGTAAAATGGACAACGATGGTTTAAACGTCAAACTTTCGACTTTCGAAGTTCCACGAAGACGCCTATTCGTTTTAGAGAAGTTGGAAGCAACGATTCCGAACGATGTGGAATTGAAATGGTCTCACTTCGTGAGCAACGTTATAGGGAACGAAGCACGACCAGACAGTGGCCCAGACGAGATTCTAACGGCAAAATAATTGCATCGTTTTTCATTTCGCGTTTTCTTACATCACTTCAATAATACAATGATCAGTGTTACATAGAAAAAACGTTGCAACAAACTTTACACGAAGATTCGAGTCCACCGTGTATAAATTTCAAATTTTAATCCTTGTCTCGCGACTTGCACTGGCCGAGAGCATCACCGCTTGTGACGACGAAGCGAATAAAATTTGGCTCACGAAAAGAGTATTTTGTTCGCTGTCTGTGGAATTGCCAGTACTGTATCAAGGGCCCAGAAATGGTCCCTGGAAGTAACGGAAGAGGCCCCAAAAAAATGGACAATATTTAATTGAAATCCCCGAGAAGGATGAAAATCTACGTACAATTGCTCGGAAATACAGAATTGACTATAGAAAAGTTCCACGCGTGTGCCAATCGAACAGAGCCAAGAAACATTGCCGAAGAATTTTCTCGCTCATTCCAAAAGGTCGATCCAAGAGGCGCCGGATTTTCTCGGGACAAATGCGATACTTGGCATCATATAGTCGCGTCGTCGTATGCACTCTCGTATTCAACATGCTCGTGTGTGCTTCGTCGTCAGTGCAACGTTGACAAAGTTGAGGCCTGCGTTCGCGATTGGTCTGGAATGTAACCGAAAATAAATTCGGCGCTCATGCTCTCCCTTGCCCCCTTCTGCACCATCGCTCGAGTCTCGACTCCAGCTTTTTCATTTTATTTTATTTTATTTTTTTTCATTTTTCTCGTTTCTAGCCCTCCTTCCGCTCCTTTCCTCTTTTTCCCCGCTGCTCGGGCTTTTGGGTACGCGCGCGCGCGCGCGCGTTTCCAGCCGCGGACAAACACGGATTCTCTCGGTTCGAGCCTTTCGTCGAGCGGGCAAAATGCGGCGAAAGCGTGACGTACAGACTACGCGTGCAACACTTCTCTCGCTTCCCCAATCCCTCTTGCTCGATCCGCTCATTCGATTTTAGTTTTTCTTTGGAAAATCGCGATCGTCCCTCGTTTGGGCGATTTCCAAAAAAATTGCCGGCTGGCTGCAAGGCCGAGTGACAGAAGTTTCGGTCAGTCCCGCCGCGAGTGCCGATTTTCGGAAGTGGTTCTAGGCTTTCCTAGCCGCTGGGGACCTTCGTGTCTTCGTCCGATCGTATCGGCAAAAAAAAATATTATATTTTTCATCTGTATGCGATATTTTTTTCTGTACAGAAACATGCGTTTCGTCGAAGATCGGTAATGATCGGTATTTTTGAAATACCGGTTTCTTGATAATTACAATGATCGGCAATGATTGGTATTTGTAAAATTGGCGATAAGCACGTTTCCATGATAATTACGATGATCGGTGATTATCGGTATTTGTGAAATAACGATTGGCATGTTTACTTCGTAATTACAATGATCGGTAATGATCGGTATTTGTAAAAATGGCGATTAGCACGTTTCCTTGATAATTACGATGATCGGTGATTATCGGTATTTGTGAAATAACGATTCGCATGTTTACTTCGGAATTACAATGATCGGGGTTGATCGTTATTTGTCAAATACCGATTACCATGTTTACTTGCTAATTACAATGATCGGTAGTGATCGGTAAGGATCGGCAATGATCGGTATTCGTGAAATACCAATTAGCATGTTTACTTGATAATTACGATGATCGGCAATGATCGGCAAGGATCGGTAATGATCGGTATTCGTGAAATACCAATTAGCACGTTTACTTGATAATTACAATGATCCGTAATAATCAGTAATAATCGATAATGATCGGCAATGATCGGTAATTATCGGCCATGATCGGCAATGATCGGTAATAATCGGTAATGATTCTCAATTATCGGTATTTGTGAAATACCGTTTAGCATATTTACATCATAATTACAATGATCGCTACTGATCGGCAATGGTCGGTAACGATCGGTATTTGTGAAATACCAGATAGCATGTTTACTTGATAATTATGAAATTCGGCAATGATCGACATTTGTAGAATACCTCATGTTCACTTCATAATTACGATGATCAGCAATGACCGGTATGTGTAAAATACTGCATGTTCACTTGACAATTAAACCGTTAACGATTTACAATTTAATACGACGTTACGAGTCACGAATCTTTTTCAAGGTCAGCTTTAATCAGATACCGCAATCATGTACGTACTGAACTAACCCAAACAAACTTCGGACGACTCTCACGCGTCCTCCTGTTCGCACTTGTGCGTTTTTTTCCTCCTGTCGCATCTGCTCACCAGTCGCGAAGCTGAAATTCAACATATTGCCGAAAATTTGCACACTTCGACGCGCACGTGTAGTCTCGCCAGATGATTGAAATAGCAAGACGCACGGAAGATGAGCACGCACAGATTCATGCGGATTCGTGGCAGCCTTACCTCGCGCTTCTCTTTTATCCCGAAATTTCGTGACGATCGTTGGGTCGAGAAAATACACAATGCGTACGAAAATTTCATCGCATCCTGCGCGTACGCCACGTGGCGCACACCTTTCACTTTTCCTTCAGTAGAAAAGAACGTGATTATCGTAACGGCTTTTTTTTTATTTGTCCCGCGTGGAAACAAATGTAGGCTCATTAGAGCCTACATTTGTTCCATTTGTGGGTCCATTTCTTTTTTTTTTTTCTTCTTTCCGTACATGACGAAAGAGACCATTGTGCGCTAGTCGCGGTAAGACAAAGACAAAGAGGTATATTCGAGATGGCGCATTGATGATCGCCGATAACGAGGTAAGAAAGCGATCGGGATTCGATAGAGACTGAGCCGAGGCTTGGATCGATACAGTAAAATATTGAGCCAGCGCGCTACAGATCTGAAGAAAAAAAAAACATCTTGGAGGCCAAAAACCAGGTCGATTTTCAATATTTTTTTTTGACGAGAGTTTTGGGAGGACGAGGTCGGGATTTTACACACAATTGATACATCGTCTTGTCAAGATTGAGTTGTTTTTTTTATTTAAAAAGGTCAATAATCCATGAAGTTATTTAAGCAAAGTTCTGAATGGCATTATTATTTAATTTTGATTATTTAATTTTAATTGTTTTATTGTTCTTCATTTTATATTATTTTAATTAATTTTTATTTTATTTTATTTTAATTATTATGGCGAGATGAATGAGTGTGGGTGGCAAATAGGCTCATTTGAAATGAAAAATTGAAAAATGTACTTTTATTATAATAATAAAACTTTCGTACAACCTGATACTTTTACGAAATATTCAAAATTAAGACAATTTCAATCCGTAGAAAACAAAGTTCGATTTTTTACGAAAAAAACCGATAATTCGTTATTAACAAATGGCTGAAAATGGATTTTTAAATTCATCTGATCATACGATATAAAATGTTATGAACCATGCTCTATCAAAATTTAATGTGAACCGGACAATTCCAAGAAAAACGCTAAGAAAAAAATCTGACCATTCCCAAAAATCGTCACTTTTTGGGCTCTATACAAAATCCTTGTTAAAAATTCAATTTAAGAACCCAGGCTAGTACTACGCAATGAAAGATAGCGTATTTTTTTCTCATGATTTCAAGCTTATGCAAAGTCGTTGACGACACGGGAGCTACAGGTTCGATCGTTTTTCCCGACTCGAATCGCCAAAGAGAAGATAAATATTTGACTTGCTTATTTGCGATACCGCAATCTATAGAAACGAAGGAACCCTGAATAAAATCGAGCCACTGACCGTATCGCGAAATGACGTCACCGTAGTAACAATCCGGTGGACGGTGGTTCAGGGTGAGCAGCCATGCGTATCCCCATCCGCTCAGGATGGAGCCCTCCTCGCGCTCGTATACGTATGGCGAGGCCTCACCGCGGGTCGCCGCAATTTTTCTACGGAAAGCTGAAAACTTGAATGGGCTCCGTACCTTCGAACCTACTGTGCGCGCACGTACATGAAATTCAATGTCTCGCGACCGAACAAATAATTGTTAATCTATTTACACACGCACACACACACATACGGCATATATCCATATTCATGCTGGTGAAAATTCGTGAGTCCTCGTGCGTGTAAAGTCTTGCGATGTTTAATCAGCTGCTTGGAACATTTTCCAAAAACTTTTTTGTCGGAAGATTCCGGACGCACGATCGTCCAGGGCACTTTATTCGTTGAAAAACAATTTTGGATTTTTTATTTACTTATTTGTATTCATTTTCTATAAATACTTTTTTTAATTTTCATTCAATTATTTATTTATTTGCATTGTTTATTTACTATCGTTTCGCATGTGGTACTGTGATAAATAATAAAGATATAATAATTCATTATTACTGTTATTATCATTATTAATTATTATATTATTATAATATACGAATGACGAATGATATAATTATTAATATCTTGCTGAGAGATTGGCGAAGGAAGAGTACTAAATATGATAGGGAGAAGAGGAAGATGGGAGGACGTGAACAAAAATTCTGCTAGAAGGGATAAATAAAACGAGGGATCAAGATATCCAAGGGGATTGTGAGAAAATTGACAAATGAAAAGTACTGGGAGGAAAAAGAGACTGGGGCCTCTAGAGTGGCCTGAGACCTTAAGAGACTGGTTCACCACAACTCTAAAGGGTAGTGTGGAAAGATCCCTGTGCGAATAAATTCTTCCAGTTTTTCCACTACTTCCGCTCTACTTTGTTCCTTCATTGCCTCATAGGCACAACTATGTTCCAAACTTTCCTCCCCACCCTGCAAATTCGGCAGCTATTGTCCCTATATATCCCTCATTCCCTTTTTGCCCTATGTTCCCGCACCTTATCCTTGCCCATAATTCCTTTCCCCTTCTGAGGTCCTTTACCTTCCAGTATTTTTTCTACTTCTGCGTTTCTCTTTATATTCTTGTACTCTCTGCAGTACGTTGATTTTTCAATCGTGCACCATTTCTTTTGGATTTCTTGCACCGCTTTAATTTTTATTCTTTCTAATTTGTGATCTATTCCTCCCATACCTTCGTTTCTTATTGCCTTCCATATTTCTTCTCTCACATCTTGCATGGCTTTGGATAATTTCCTTAACTTCTTTTTTTAGACACACCTTCGGCCACCTCCCTTCTTTCAAAGAGGATGCAAAATAATTTCTCCAAGTACAACGAGAGCTTGACGTAATTTTTTTTAAACACACGCAAAGATTCATATATAGGAATAATATAAAAATAAAAAAGTATAATACATCCATGTAGGTATGGACTTAATAAGCAAACGAAATCGAAGAGAGAAGTTAAGATCGAGTGACTCTTATTTTCTAAATGTATTTTGGTCCTCGAGTAGATTATTTCACGTAGTGAGGATTTTTATTGTCGGTACGTAAGAATATGTACAATTATACACAATTCACGTCTTCGTGAATCGAGGCACCTCTCTCTCTTTCGTCAGAGCTACGTACGTACTCGGCTCCTTATTTTCTTTATCACGAAGAGCCGATCGACGGATGTCTCGCAACTCGTCGATTCCTTAATTCTCTTCCTCTCTCGCTCTTTCTTTCTCTCTCTCTCTCTCTCTCTCTCTCTCTCTCTCTCTCTCTCTCTCTCTCTCTCGCTCTCTCTCTCTCTCTCACACACACACTCTCACTCTCTCTCTCTCTCTCTCTCTCTCTCTCTCTCTCTCTCTCTCTCTCTCTCTCTCTCTCTCTCTCTCTTTGTCCCTCTCTCTTCCTGTTCAACACCTGTGATCTCGTTGAACAAAGAAATGGCCTGATTCCTACGTACATTCGTTTGCTCTTTGATCCTCCCGTCCAATATAAATAAATCCTCCCTTAATTGGAAGCCGAGTGAAGATGACTGACGTAACGAGCTCGAGAAATATAAGGAAATGAAAAATGTCGATCTCCGGTTCATTCGGCGTGACGAATTGAGCTGTGAAGAAAACGAGCTCCTCGGTTTTTTTATTTTCATTGGGCGATTGTGCTTCCTTTTAAATTGCTTAATATAAATTTTTACCTTCGAAAAATCAGGAACAAAAGATGATTTTGTTTTTCAGCAAAATACTTTAAAACTGTATCGAGGTATTAAAAAAAAAGTGATACTTTTTTTCGGGCGATGAGACAATTTCGTGCGGTGCAGTAAAAGAAAAATAAATTGAAAGTTATCACATGCTCGCGGTGTCCTTCTCTCGCGTTGATCCCCGAGCGGGGACTAATTTTTGCGATTCCGGAATCGAACGAGGAGCCTTATAGCACGAGTGTGAGTCGGCGTTTACGGGGGCGCAAATATAACGGGCTACATTTGTAGTTGTGAGGCACAAGTGAAAGGCCTTTGTTCGACCATCGTATAGCTCAGAAAATTCCCACTAGCTCCGTGAAAGTACGTTGAAAAGATCGAGCGAAGACACGCGCGCGTTTGCGCGAGGATCAAAGTTTACTTGAACGAAAAATCATGCAGGAGAAATACGAATAAATTATTCATGCATGTTTGTTTTTTTTTTTTTTTTTTTTTTTCGTGTGCAGTCGTACCGAGAGAAAATTGTTGATTCGCGGGTATGAAATATATACGAGGGCACGTGTGTGCGTTCGCACTATTTATATAATTGAGAGGCGACGTGTTTTCACATTTGATTTACGATTGAAAGTACCATTTACCATTAAATTGATTGAAAGTCTCAATTACCATTTCTCTGTGGTGACTTATACCATTTGTGGTCGTTGAGTTTTTTTTTTTTTTCTTTTTGACAACTCGAACGTCAATGCGAATGACAATTGCCGAGCTTCCTGCCTTAATGGGCTAGGGTAAAAGTACAAGGGGCGAGGAGCATGAACATCCCGTACAGAAATATTTCCATGAATACAGTACGATTCGGACTAGGATCCTGGTTTCTCAATCGGGATCCAGTCCGATATCGGATTGAATCCAGGAGCGAAATGGTTGCGAGGATTCCAGCCGGGATCCTAATCCGGAACTATTAAGAAAACTTTAGTCAGAATCGATGACAGTATAACTATCGGAACTTATGAATTTTAATAACAGAATTACGAAAAAAATTCTTTACATTTAATAAAAAAATGTCGAAAAAACAATATATAGACCTTGAAGGACTTATATTTCATCGAGAAAAGTGGTATAGGTGATTTATTCTAATTATATTTAAATTAAATGGAGATCGTTCGAACTAAGAGAATATGTATTTAATTTGCTAAGAAAAATGTATTTAATACGTACTTAAAATTCTTGCCACCACGCCTCCGTCTTGTGTTATGTAGTGGGCGCCATCTGGATTCCGATGAGGATACCCCTTCTAGGGAATCCGTATCATATCCCGATGGGGATCCGATCGGAACTTAGTTATCCCTAAGAAAGTTCTGCACGGGTAGTACATGAAGTTAATGGATTTTTTAACTTGTATATGTTTGTAAAAGTGACTTGTGAAACTTTGATATTAATGTTAACACGAACGCGTGGTTAAAGCAACTTTCATATTTCATATGTGTTACGTGATCTACTAGTATGTAAATTTTATTTAAAAAAAAAAAGATGATTGTGAACAAAACCATTCTCTATCCGGCCGGCACCTCCTGACCCCTCGCCCTTCCAAAAAAATGCTGACTACACCAACGCGTAGGAACGGTGCGAACCAAAAAATAAATCTCTTTCTCGTGTTTCAGCAATGTCAGACCCTCACCGAGGAAAATCGAAGACTGGCAGAGTCGCTTCAAACGCATCAAGTTCCTCGCACTCAAATGATCGACAACGTTCTCCTGCAGACCCAAATCGACACGTTACAGTGGCAGCTTAAACAGGTGAGTTGAAAAAAAAAAAACCGATAAACCGATGATTACCGAATGAAACAAGTAGCAAATATGAGTGTAATGACATCTAACCTCGTGAATTTCTTCGCAGACCGAATCTAACAGGCAAATGTATCGTTCGCTGATGGGCCAGATCGTCCGGTTTCTGGAGCGTGCTCGCAAGAGCCTGGACATTCTTCACGAGAAGAGTACTCCGAAAGGCAAAGTAGCGCGCGTACCGAGGAGTCGAAGCGTACAGGGGATGGATGACAGTGGGAAGAAACATGACAACGAGGCACTTCCGTCATTGTCGTCAGCGCCGCCCCCGCCCACGTCCACGTCCATGATAATCAATCATCATCGTCAGACCGGAAGTAACGCGGCCTCGAGGTTCACCAGGGCTAAATCGGTGGCGCAAATATCGCCCCAGGCGTCCACAGGCTTTCGAGACTTCACGTGGTCCGTACTGCGGAAAAATGACCCGGGTCATTGCACACCACCGCGGAACAAGCAGCAGCAGCAGCAGCAACAACAGCAACAGAAGCAACAACAACAACAAACACCCACGTCACCAGCGGCGGTCAGCAATCGCGGCCACGAGGCTGTTATCTACAGGAGGCCTCAATATCCGGCAGAGATCGATCCGGACAATGTGCCACCGGAGAAATTGTCGCAGGAAGCTTTCCGGTAAGTTAGATCACACTAGGGTCGGGAGGGGCGTATTGAGCAGTCGGATAAGTTTAATAATGGAATGCAATAGGAAAAATTTGATGTCACGAAGAATCTAGATGATTAAAAAAAATTACTAGAAATTCCCTTCAGTGCGTTGCCCCCCCCCCCCCCCCTGATTACGAGTTTTCCAACGAAACCGCGTTTCCATCTAAGCCCAATAGCCGATCACCTGATCACAACGAATCGTCTCTTTTTCACCAGACTGATGAGAACCGTTCAATCTCTGCTGGCGATGCGTGAGCCCGACCTGTCAATCATATCGTCGAACGAGGAGGAGATAATCGCGGGACTGATGACGGATAACGAGCTATCTTCATTGAGAAGCAACGGCTTCGTGAATTCGACTCTGCTGATGAACGACGCGACGTCCTACAATGGTGGCTGCTCGTCGAGCGATCGCGGTAGCACGGAGTCCGGTCCGGAGAGCGAGATAAGAGCGACGTTCCCAAAATGTACGACGACGACGACGAGCTCGATCAATCCGTTGGAGAGCTCGTCCAGCACGACGAGCACGATGCAAACGCTTATTCCACGTGCCAGACGATCGATCGACGCGACCTCGATCAATTCGAACTCGGCCAGTAGCAGCAGCAAAACCACCGAGGAGGAGGAAGAGGATGATGAAGAAACGGAAGTCCTCGCTAATTCAACTCCCGCTGGTTCAAACGTATCAAGGGATCTTTTTAAAGCTAAACGCGAGACTTGTCCAATCTCCAGCACGCCCAATCGACGCGTCGCAAATAAAACCGAGAAGAAAGAAACCTCGCGATGGCTCAGATCCAAGATCAGATCCAAACCGTCCACCAGAAGTGTAAGCAGCGCCGAGGACGAAAGTGGATTCTCGTCTATGAGCTCCTTCCAGGAAGTTGGACTGCCATTCCCGAATGCTCTCAGTCCCATAAAAGGCTGCCATACCGAGGTCGGATTGCCCGAAATACCAATCGACAAGATTCCACGCAGAAGATGGTCCTCGACACCCGCCGAGATCGCGGCAATGTTCAAGAGACACAGCACACACTTCGCCGGTAGTACGAGCAACACCGAGTCCCTGAGCGTTTGGGTCTGAAAACGATATGTTCGCGACGCAAACGATCCTCCCTTGTAGAAAATAATCGTATGCTGATCTAGCACCCAACATGGAGCATCCCTCGCAATGTAAATACAGAAATTCTCGCAGACCAGTTTAAATATACATATATACATGATATATATATATATATATACAGGGTGGCCCAAAAAAAAATCGGTATTTTTTTTCGCGATAATAGTTGTAGGAAATTGGCGTGTGGTGAAAAAGTATACCTCGCGATAGAAGGGGATCGTAGCTCAAAATTAAGATATGGCGCACGTGACTTTTATTTCATTTTTTTGCCATTCATGACAAAAAATCATGGTATTCATAAAAAAATTATGCAACTAATCCAATTTGATTTGTAATACAAGAACGAACAAGAGTGTCATCATTGCGAATAAAAAAAAATATTATTTTTTAAACAAATTTTTTTGCTTACATTTTTTCGCGTTTAATATACGATAATGGTCGTATTATCGTATATTAAACGCGAAAAAATATAAATACAGTGTTGTTTGAAAAATAATTTTTTTTTCAATTCGCAACGATGACACTCTTGTTCGTTCTTTTATTACAAATCGAATTTGTTACATACATTTTTTATGAATAGCATGATTTTTCGTCATTAATTGCAAAAAAAATTAAAGTTGCTTGCGTCACCTCTTAATTTTGAGCTACGAGGTTTTTGCTTTTATCGCGAAAAAAATATCGATTTGTTTTTTGGATATATAGTCACTAGAAACTAGAGATCCGAGGAAATGGGGATCTTGACAATCCTTTCAAATTCTATCGCTGTCTTTTTCGCCTAAAATCAATATTTATAGGCGTTTCGGAGTCTGTAATTTCTACTGACTCAACCAATGAGTGTCATCATTTTTCCTTCCTCGTATGAGAGACAACAATATGAGCGGTCTCCTGGACCAAGAGCGTTGACACCTTCCGGCATTTCCGCGAATCACTTTTGTCAAAACGTCACGGCTCGTTTTTCAATTTTCCGGATAAAAAAAATCCTCCGGACAGTCCTGAAGTCCAAGATTCACGGAGAAACGTAATCTCGAGGAAAAAAAATCATCGTTCTTCGTGCTGCAGCAGAAAAAAAACGCATTTTCCTTCACGTTCGAAGTAGTCTTTGAGCGTTGGATTTTTCGACCGAATTTTTTTGCGAATTTCTAGATGTTCGAAACGATGTTTTCTATTCTCTCGATTCGGCCAATTGTATACGTATTTACATTTAGATTTCGATATCTGCAGGGAGTAACACACGAAGTTTTTTTTTTTTTTGGTAACGGGTCGTTGGACGTTGCGCTTATCTCGTTAAGTCAAATTGAGTACTCGCCGATAGGAAACCTACGGCCTTTCGTATGAATTCGATCAAACGTATGATTTTAATTTTATTTTTATTCTTCTTTCTTTTGTCCGTAACGCAATCCATCAAAAATGAAAACAAAATTGTTCGTTCTAGCGATGCGTGCGTAAAATTGTTTTTTTTTTCTTCAATATATTCGTGTAACGACGAAACGAAAGGATCGTGTGGCGGATGTGAACGTTTTTTGATGTTGAAAAATAATTTCTGTATATTCGGACGTCAGTGACCTCGTCGTAGTCTTTGTTGAGAGTAAAAATAATTCGGTACTACATGACTCGTAACGACGATGTAAATTGTTGAAAAACAAAAAAGGAAAAGCCGCAAAGATCGTGAAACTTGTAAAAAGGGCATTTTGTGAGGAAGAATCAACGAGCCTGCTACGAACCATAAAGGTTCAACAATGAAATCTATATACATATATATTACGCAATTGTCACTTACTTTTGTACAAAACTAGAATGTTACATTTGTGAAATAATCACGATTAACTGTCACGTCAATTATAAAACGAACGTAAATTATTCCGCACATCAATTTACACTTTCTTTTCTTTTTCGACAAACGAGAGTCGACGATTTTTTTTTTTCGCATCTCACATTTGTACGAGTCGTGCGTGAACAATGTGACGAGTCGAATTATTTATCCTCGCAAAGATTATTGTACTTTTTATTCGGTAATTTATATTATATTCAAAGCTTTTTTCGAATATGTATCGAGAACGATGAGCGAAAGTTATACCAAAATGAATTTGTCCGAGATTAGATGGTATATATATATATATATAATTTTGTATTTTCAATTTACACGCCTACGATCAGAGCACTGGACTTATTTCGCCATTCGGACAATGAGAAAACCTTTTTTTGCGGATATTTGTGTAAACGTACCGAGCGGACGAGCAGTGTATCCAAAAAAAAGAACTGATAAGAAATTCCGGACATGTGCGACGATTCGAGTGTATTTGCCAATTTGCTAAAACTGCTTGAAGTCCGGCGACTCGCAGCTATATCGTACTGTACATAAAGAATGCCTCGATCTTTCCTTCACCGACTTTCGTAAGGAGGAAACGTCACACGTTCCCGGAATCACCAAACGCCTTTGATGTTAATGTAACATGGAACGACTATAATAGGAGACGTCGCTTATTAAATTTTTATTTTGTTCCATAAAAAAAAACAATAGTACCATTATTTTTTAATCTACGCGCCATTTTTAAATTTTCGCGCGAAGAAAAAACGATGGAGTGTCGTTCGAACGAGCGTTTCTTCCGTGAGTCGGTAAGGTAGGATCCCTGCGCGCGGAATTTACCGACCGAGATCGCAAGAAGACACGAAAGTTCGTCGAGTTTCCGTTTCGTGACTTCACAGGTAAGGTAAGAAAAAAGAAACTGTTTTCATTGTACCTCTGATATGAATTTCGTGAAAAACATCGGAGAGAAAATTTACTGGCATTTTTTTTAATTTGAGAATACTCCTGATCGAATTTAATTGATAATGTTCTTCGCGTTGGCGACTGAGAGCCGAAAATAGTCCTGCACAGTTATTTGTTACCGACCGAGCGTATTCTCGAGCTTATCGGAAAACTCGGTCGATAAATTCAGAGAACGATGGAACGAGAGTGGGGGGAAAGGAGTCGCGGATCTCTTCGAAAGAGATAGAGCGAGCCCCGAAATTGCAGCCGGGTAGGGAGCAAGCACGAGATGGGAGAGCGGAAAGACGACACCGCAGGCGGGCGCGGTGCGGGGCTCACCCGGTCGCGTACGGAGCTGCGGAACGCGTTATCAGTAGTCCGAAGGAGCCCCGTGCGCGACGGTCCGTTGTATTTTCGTGAGATCGCGCCACCGTACAAACGGTCTACTTTTAGATTGATTTTCAAGAGCGCAACGTGCCATCAAACCAGTACGCGAAGCACACACCGCGAAATATTTCGCCTCTTAGCTCAGTTATTTTAATGTGGCAGTAAGAAGCGAGTCGCGCGACGGATTGTCACCGAGTGGGGTGGTTTAAAAAAAAAAGGTCTGGTGTGTGATTACTCGGGTGTCGTGCACCGAGGATTTTTCGGATGTACGCGCGGCCCCCTGTCCCCCTACCGGCGGGTGGAATTATACGCTATCGAATTCGAGTCTGTGAGGACCGCGTGCGGCCGGGTCACCGCGACCAATACCGACCTTCATCCACCCAAGTCTCCTCGTGATTGAAGCGGCGCTGTTCACCTCCTCCTTCTTCCTCTCCCTCCCCTCCACCCGCTCGCCCACCTGATCCCCCCCCCCCCCCCTCTTCGCGGACACCCACGTTCGCGAACGCGGTGTTTGAAAGATCGGGCAAAAATAATAGAGGACCGGAAAAGTTCTCGTGGCGCAGTGCGTGAAATGAGTGAGAAGGACCGTTCGTCGCCAACCCTCGTTGAAAATAGCCTCAAGTCTCTACTCGACCAGCCAAGTATATTCCCATTGATCGGTGAGTACAACGGATATCAAGGAATTTCTACGATAACTCGTGACTCTACGATGATTGATCTACCAAAGTAAGCGCGGGGGGAGAGGGGGGGAAGGGCTTGCGGAACAATGCAGCGTTTCGTCCCGAACACGTTTTTTTTTTTGCTTTTGCACAGACCTCGCGCGACTGTCATACAATATCGCGTTCCTCTTTCTTCGAATCTCTCTCTCTCTCTCTCTCTCTGTTTCTAATCGAATTATCAAATCACCAAGACGATTTATTGACGATCGCAAGTGCTCGCGGACTGCGAAACGCGTGCGAGCCACGCCGTACGCGTCTCACTGTGTCGCGTTCCTCGCGGCGAGTATCACCGAGCTTCGAAAGTCGCGCAATGCGGCCGAAACGCACGCTACGCCAGCGCTAACTGGTGGTAGGCTCATTATTCACGCGAAAAGTGTAATTTTCGGCCGTGATCTCGCCCAACCTTTTGCTCTCTCTCTCTCTCCCTCTTTCTTTCTCTCTCTGTCTGTCTGTCACCTTTCATCAAGTGCGGAAACTGATCTTATCTCCCGCTCTGTTTTTTTTTGTCGCCTTTTCGTTATCGAGTGCTCCGTGCATCGCGCGAGAGGCGAGAGAGAAAGAGAGAGAGAGAGAGAGGGAGCGCGAAGACTTATCGATAAGCGGAGTTTGCCCATGAGTAAAAGGGGGAAACTCACACGTATCCGCGGGAGTCAAGAGGGTACGGACTCAATTACGAGCGTTTTGTTATCGCTGATGTGTGTGTGTGTGTGTGTGTGTGTGTGGAGGAGGCCAGTGTGCGATCGCGGGTGTGTGCGTTAACATCGTCGCGCCGGCGCTCGTCTCTCGTTTAACCTCGTTCGCGGCGAGCCCGTGTGTGGCGAGGAAAAACCACGTGACAGTGACGACGGCAGACCCAACCTCAACCGAGACACCAGTACCCCACGTCGCGTGAACCTAGCCCCAACGACCGATCCCATCCGCAGTCACGAAAAAGAGACCAACTCGGAACCCCTACAAGTCGGCGGGGTGGGGGGGTAGTCACAGCGGCCACAGCAGACTGCGGAATGGCGAGGTGGGGGGCAGTCAGAGCATTCACAGTAGACGGTGGAGTGGGGGGAGTCGGCTATGATATTGCCCCCACTTCGCTATCGTACTAGCCCTCCGTAGACGCACCGCGGCGTTCGGCCCTCGACAACTTTTAGCGCAGATTCGAATTTTTTCGCGCCGCTTCAATCACGTTTTTCGATAAAACAATTTTGTGCTGACAATATTTAATTGTCCAGCCGTGAAGTTGAATACATTTTCTACTAACAAGGAACATCACTTGTGTGTCTACCTTCGATTTTGTTGAAATTCATATATGTGATAAAGCATTGAAAACTTAGTTGAAATTAGTCACGTATTTTTTATACACAAAAATATTTCATTTCAGGCCTTAGGCCACTCTAGAGGCCAAAAAAGGGCATATTTTGTGATTTTTTTTTTCAGCGAGACCATAAAATAAATCGGAATTAAAAAATAGGGGTTTTATTATACACGCAATTCATTATACAAAATTATTTTTTCACAGCGATACATGCCAAAATGGCGACTGCAGCATTTTTCCGATGGTGCTTTTATTTCTGAAAGGTCAACGGCCGGCCCAAAACCTTCTATAATGTTTTAGTTATGATGAGACACTAAAGTTTTTTCGATTATATATAAAAGTAGCTATAGAAGTACGTAGGATTTTTTTGATATATTGTTTTTTGTCAAAATGGCGCATTTGTAAAACAAAAAGTATAAAATGCCATGAGAAAATCGTCAGAAAATTGTTTATAAAAACGGAACTATGCAATATAATAAAAAAAATATTTTTCAACGATTTATTGCGTATGTGAGTTTAAAAAAAATCGAAAGCGGACACTCAAGTGATGTGCCTTGTAACAAATCCTTTCAACATTTAGTGAAAATGCGCGCATGGCTTCCGCGATATTCGAAGTTGCGGACGTTCGGGATGACCCCGTGTCCAATTCGCTACGGACTCGTGCACTGGAAGCCTAAAAAATTGTAAATAATTCATGAAAATAACATTTGACGAGTACATTGACGCGAAATTATTGCGGTCGCTGTAGAACAATTAGTTTCGGAAAAAGAAAAAAGAAAAACGATCCACAATTCGATCTTCTCTCTTCCATGCTTTCAAATCTGAGGGATATTAATTATTTATTATCCTTGTAACATACGATCGTTAAATAACAATGTTGACATTTAAATAAATAATCTAATAAATTAGATACATTAAATAAATTAAAATTAAATAATCAAATAAATTAAATAAATTAAATTATTTAAAACTAAATAATCTAATAATTTAAATAAATAATATTGTTAAATAATAATCATCGTTAAATAACGCTGTGACATTACAATCGTCTGATTGCTCCAAGACGCGCATTCGCTTTTCTTTCTTCGTTCTTTTTTTTTTTTTCTTTTACCAACGCAATTCTTGGATTTTTTCATAACCGGTGCAGCCGGTTACGATAATCCGCGCACCGTTGCATCATTCCATCTTTTTTTTTAATTTTTTTTTTTATTCGGATAGGAAAACTCCGCGGCTCTTCTAATTTGCATATTGCACAGTCATTATTTTTTCACACCATCCCTTTTTCATCCATTTTCTTTTCCCCTGTAAAAATTCCTTCGAGCGCGAACTTTTGAAAAATCACGAAAATCATCCTAATTCGACGAACCTCGAGAGATGCAGCGAACTTTATTTTTTTTCTTATTTCTTTTTTCGTTCATTGGATCCAAACGCCATCTTATCTAGGTGCTAATATCGTGTCCAAATAAAAATTGGCAAGCCTCCGCTAACGTCATTATCGGTAGCTACATATTTCGATGGAGCGACCCCTCGGCCCCCCCCCCCCCTCCACACTTAACCTCAATTATTTCGAGTTTTATTTGTTCGTGTCCCGAGGATGTTCCGTACACTCTTGTCCAAATGTGCAATATCAACGACAACGATTAATCCGGCGGATCTTATTCGTATAAAAATTTCAACGTATATATACACGGAGAGAATTAAAAAGTAATTTTTGTCGTGAATTTCACGGTAAAAATTACCGTGATATATTTCAATGTGGTGACAAGTGAGAAAAGCATAATAATTCGTATGCGACAAGTTTTTTTTAACTCACGTCACAGAAAATTTCAAATACGTAGGTAAAATTTTACTATACAAGAAGGGTAGCGCGCACGATAATTTTTACCGAGAGCACAATACATTTTCCTATAACACTCATTAAATTTTATAATAAATCTTAAAATAACTGTTATAAAGACGATACTTTTTTATAGACATTTTTCAAAGGCATAAAATAATAAAATGCACAGTAAAATTTCGCTGATATTATATATTTTTTAAATTTAAGTTTTGCGTATTTTGTTACACATGAAAATTTACTAGAAAATCTGGTAAAATTTTCTATCTGAAGAAGAAATTTTATTTTATTTTCGTGAAAATCTGTGCTTTACTCAGTAATAATAAGCGAAGTTTCAGGGTTGTCATCTGGTTACCGTTACTGCACGGTAATTTTTAACATTTCATTCTCTCCGTGTATTCATGAAGAAAAATTATCGAGAGCCGCCCGATTACGGCGGGCTTTCTCATAATCAATTGGGACTATTTTAGTTTTTTTTTTATGCACTCAGAATTAAAGAAAAAGTTATGCATTGAGAATAGAGGAAAAAATTTGAAAAATGTATCCATAATATTGACTCTCGCGTGTGACGAATCTCGTTGAAAATTCGGAACAATCAAATCACGAAATGGACAAATGTGACGAGCACAAGCTGGCGCGGGTTCTTATCGACTCGTATCACCAAGCTTCTAGGTGCATGCAAAATGACCGTTCATTACCCTTATTTATTAGAGAGATAAGTGCCGGTAACGGTGGGACAGTCGACCATAAGCGTGATCCTAAAAGCGTTACGTATTGTCAATTATTGCCTTATGCTCGATGAAGGCAATACGAAACATTGGATATTCACTGTGGTAATGACATTTGCATAGTGCTCATTGACAGACTGACGTGCATCGGTACTTTTTCCATTTTCAAAACTTCCAGACCCAATAACTTCCCTGTTATTAAGCTGGACGTTAATTTTTTTTTGCAGATTCTTTTTCAAATTAGCTACTTTTAAACCTAATAAAAAACTATGTAGTTCCATCACCAAATGTAAAGGGGAGTAGTATGTGAGGGAGGACTATGTGTAAATACCCTTAAAATAAAATAAATATAAATAAAAATAAATTGAATAAGTTCTCGTTCTTTTTCGTGAAAATTAATGTTTTATTTGAAAAAAAAATGAGTAAATAAACATATCACCGAAAGTATTGTCAATCGCTAGCCACTATATTTTACCATCTTTCTGGCAGCATTTTAATTTCATGTCGGAAAAATGATACGTCTTTTGAGGCTATCCACGAGACGACCAATTTTTTGGCATCTTCATACTAATGGAAGTGTTGCTCAGCCAGGCGATGTGCCATCGATCGGAACAAGTGATAATCCGAAGGGGCAATGTCTGGTGAATACGGCGGGTGGGCTAGCGTTTCCAAGTAGGTTTTCACCGGTTTTGCAACATGTGGCCGAGCGTTGTCATGCTGCAAAATCACTTTGTCGTGTCTCTGCTCGTCTAGCGGCCGTTTTTTCCTTCAATGCTCGGCTCAAACGCATCAATTGTAGTCGATAGCGATCTCTCGTGATGGTTTCGTTCGGGTTTGAGCAGCTCGTAATAAACGACACCCAGCTGATTCCACCAAATGCAGAGCAGAAGCTTGGAACCATGGATATTCGGCTTTGCCGACGATGTTCATGCATGGCCGGGCTTACCCCACGATTTTCTACGCTTGGGATTATTATCGTAGTGTATCCATTTTTCATCGCCAATCACGATACGATGCAAAAAGCTTTCCTTTTCTGCCGTTGAAGCAGCTGTTCACACGTGAAAAGACGCCGCTCGACGTCTTCCGGCTTCAACTCGTACAGCACCCAATGTCCTTGTTTTTTGAATCATTCCTAATGCTTTCAAACGTTTCGAAACTCTTGTGTAATCAACTCCTAATGATTGTGCAAGTTCAGCTAGCGTCTGACGTGAGTCTTCGTCAAGTAATGCCTCCAATTCTTCATCTTCAAACGGTTTTTCGGTGCGCCAGAGCGTTCTTTATCTTCAACATCAAAATCATTATTTTTGAAGCGTCTAAATCAATCTCTGCATGTTGTTTCCGACAGAACATAGTCGCCGGAAGTCTCAACAAGAATTCTGTGTGCTTTAGCTGTAGATTTTTTTTTCTTCAATAAAGCAGTGCGGTAAAATTTCCCGCAAATACTCTTTTTTTGGTACGGAGCTTGACATGCTTGACACTATAAACAAAAATAGTTGTTTACATTTCGGCAAAATGACATACATTGAATTTCAACCTTCAAACTACACGCATGCAATTTTGGTACCACCATCTGTTGGAAAACAGCGAGAACTTAATCAACGCCCCAATACCAAAGGCATAAAGGTTCAATTTCAACATAAAAAATCTCCGAAACTATGTTGTAAAACTTATTGATTTTCCGATAGTTAATGCATCCTAAATGGACCTCTCTATTTTAGTGTCAAAACTTTTTAGAAATTATGATACCATTATATGATTTTCACCCTGCATATACACATATATCCTCGTGAATGTTCGCATATAAATCGTCATTGGATTTTGCTCGGTAGCAGATTAAAAAAAAAAAAACCATCTCGACACTCGGTAACGTCAAGTTTTCCATTGATTCGTAGATATCTTGTTTGTTCTCCTGTTGTTGCGGT
Organism: Ophion ventricosus; assembly: GCA_963932345.1. Taxonomy (NCBI): domain Eukaryota; kingdom Metazoa; phylum Arthropoda; class Insecta; order Hymenoptera; family Ichneumonidae; genus Ophion; species Ophion ventricosus. The sequence goes on along the minus strand of OZ010723.1, from coordinate 14,089,317 downwards.
ACCTGAATCACACGGGGGGAAGGAAAGGAGGGGGGGGGGGGGGGGGGGGGTAGGAGAAGAACAGGTAGCGAAAGAGCGCAAATCTAAGTGGAAAAAAAATATCGGCTAATCGGACGTTTGAGCGACGCGCGATGATAAAAAAAAAAATCGTAGTCCTTGTGGCAACGATCGCTCGATCGATCGATCGACGAGTTGCTTCGTGCTATCGTGCGTGTGCGGTCTGTTGTACACGTTGACGCGCGATATCGTATCGATGCAAGATATACAGGAGAGGAAAGAAATCCAAGAGATAGCCGAGGGCATAGACGCGGGGAAAGGTGAACCGCCTCGCGCAGCCTCGATTATGCAGGCTTTTACACGCGATTATCTGATCTACGGTTCTCATTTGTCAAGAAAAGTAGAAAGGAAAGAAAAAAAAAAAAAAACAACGGAAAAAAGGGGCGGTCAAGCGAGAACGCGATTTCAACACAGACTATCGATGGGCTTGTCGTTCGAGCGGAAAATTGCGCAATATTGAATTTCCTAAAAAAAAAAACATCACATTGCGTCCACGCAAAATTGATAAAAAGAAGGAAAAAAATACATCTAAACCCGCTGAATCTTCCAATGAAAAATGAACACAGATATCTACTCACCGTACGTTAGATTAGGCGATATGTGTGATGAAATATTAGTGTCAAGAAAAATTACGAAATATGAAAATATACAGACTTCTTATCTTACTAATATTACGAAATTGACGTCTACATTTTTTTTCCTTCTCGCTGATGTTAAGCTGGTGGGGTTAGAATACGATACTCGGACGACACGTGTAATTTTTTTTGTAAATTTTTTCTGCATTCTAGAGCAAAGTTGGAATGGAAATGGCGATGAAGGTTGCATCGCTGGAATGCAACGATATTTTTTTTTATTTCTTTGTTTTTATCGTTATCCATAGTTTTCTTGTTTTTTGAAAATTGAACTTTGCGAATTGTTTAAAAAAAAATACAGTTTCCTAAATCAGGGAGAGCCTCAATTACGAAAAAAGTTCTTTTCAATATAAATGACATTTCGAGTCTCACAGAAAGACGATCCGAAAATTAGCCAAAGCCAGTGGATTTCCGTGGGCTCGCTTGAAGGAGCCTCGTAAAAAGATCGATGCAAAGACACACGACGTATACAAACATTTGTTCGACCATAACAATACACGTGTATACACTCATATGGCGCTTGGTAGTCCGTTGTCATAGCTGGATAAACTTTCAGTCAGACGGTACACTTTCTTGCAAATCGCGCGATCACAAAAAGAAACGGAATCAGCCACAAAAGTTTTCGCGGTTTCGATAAAAAAAAACATACGAATTAATAATGAGAAAGAAAATTTTTATTACGCGCGCACAAAGTGATCGAATCTCTTGCTTTGTTGAACGAACCGAAATTTATTAACTGTATCGCTGTCCGGAGGTACAGTCATTGGCAAAACGGCACTTCGATAAGATTTTTTAATTATCATTACAATTATTATTATTTCTTACAATAATAATAATTATTTTATATTTCACATAACTTCATTATTATTTATTGTAATAATTATTCTTTACACGAAAAGATTAATTAACGAAACAATTGAAAAAAGAATATTTCGTATCAAGGTATATTTCCTATAGTCACGAAAAATCATTTATTTATTATCTATCTATTTAGAGAATAGAGAAAAAAAACAAATAAACGAATGCGTTTCGAAGCAGAGGCGAATATCTCTGGAAGAACGAGACACTTTTGTGACAGACGCTGGAGAGCACCGTGTGCCTCCCCCGGGGGGGACATTGTCGTGTTTGAGTTTAGCGAGGAACGAAGCGACGATAATTGCGATAATTGAAGTTCGGTAAAGTCTCGTCGACGGTTATAGCCAATGCTCGGGTTGCTGGTAAGATATATCACCGGTGGGATTGCGCAACAGTGGAATGCAACACTTTTTAATATATATGTACACCGTAGTTTTCTGTACACACGCGTGTACAGAGAGAACGAATAGATCAGTCAATAAGCACGAAAGTAAGAACTTTTACGTGCATATACGCAAGACTGATAAAAGGGTAATTGGATGAGGCTGAATCGAATGGCGATAATAATTTTACAATCAACCCCCGAGAAATTGTTTAAAAACGTAAAAAAATTTTTAAAACCCGTTTAATTCGGAACCTAATGAGTTTATCGTAAAATATGTCAAACAAAAGTTGTTCGGAACATAAAAATACGTAAAAAAGTATCGAACGTAAATCTTCGTATCGTCAAAAATAAGGGAGAAAAAAACGAAAAACCATTTAATTTGGAGGCGAAAACTTTGAATATTCAAAAAAAAAATTCAAATTCATATATATCTCGGGTTTTTTTTGTTACATATTGCTTTACTAAGAGTTAATCTAACTTCCTAGAGATTTTTCATATTTTTATTTATTGTATAAGTATTGAAAAATGACGACTGAACATTGACAAATTACCGGTTGAGGATCACTGTCAGAAAGAGACGCACTATATGGCTATACCGTTCGCACTCATAGGCGAGGTTCTTTTTATCGTTCCGTGCATGCGTCGTAATAGACATATCTTGCGTCCCTTAACATTCCCAGTGGTGCTTCGGCTGCAAAGCGATTTTGTCTTGCAAATGAATTTTCATTCGTCTTTTTCTCCCTTATTTTTGAAGATACGAAGATGAACGTTCAATACTTTTTTACTTACTTTTATGTCCCAAACAACTTTTGTTTGACATATTTTACGATAAAATTATTAGGTTCCGAATTAAACGGGTTTTAAACATTTTTTTAACGTTTTTAAACAATTTCTCGGCGGTTGATTGCAAAATTATTATAGCCATTCGATTCAGCGTCATCCAAGTACTCTTATATCAATTTTGCGTATATGCACCTAAAAAGTTCTTACTTTTGAAATTTTTCCTGGCCTAGAAGAGCGCTTTGCGACCGGGGGGGGGATCGCGTCGAGTTCTCGAATCCGAAGCGTAAACGTACGAGCGGCTGTATGACGGATGACCCCCGAGGATGTGTCGGTCGGATTTTTTAATTCCTTTTCACGCCAATGTCTCGTCATTGTACGTTTACGTACGTGTGTGTATGTGTATATATATATGTGTGTGTGTGTGTGTGCGCTTGTGTAATATTACATGCATGCACAGGCAAACGTAAATGTGCGTAAGTCTGTACTTAATTCTTTCGAATACACTTGTACGCATGCAGTACAGTGTCTCTCGAGTCCTCAGGGGTTCTCAAGGGCTCTCAAAGCCACTCGACACATTAACATTTTACACTAAGTCATTTTTTTTTATATTGTACATTATTCGTAAAATATTCCTGTCGTCATATTATTTTTTTTTATACTTCTGTGCGCCTCGAAGTATACTTTTTTCTTCTCAAAGAAAGTACGAAACTTCATCTTCGCGTGTGAACAAGTTTGTCAAATTTGGAAAATCAATTGTATAGTTTCAAATGTATATTCAAATGTTAACGAATATAACAGATTTCTTGAGAAAGTGACAAACATTTGTAACTTTCAAGACGAGGCATAGATAAACGAATGTACTTACTTTCCCTCTTTTTTTCATTTTTATTATTTTATTACGTATTTTTTTGTGATTTTAGTTTCATTTTGCTTTTTATTTTATTTTCGACTGTATTTTTTAAATTTTATTCTCATTGTATTTTCATTTTATTTTTGCTGCATTAAAAAAAAAAATTAATTGTATTTTAATCTTATTTTATTATGTATTTTCTTTTTCAATTTATTTATTTATTTTCGCTATTCTTGTCCTGCTGGGCTTTGAAATATTTTATATTTTCATTATGAGCATTTATGCTTCTAATTCCTCCGCTCGAAAGCACATTATATTAATCCGTTTGCTGTCATCTATTCACGTTCTTCTTTATCCCTTTTCCTTTTTTGCCTTGCTCTGAAATGCCTTGAGGTATTCGCATAGGGCTGGTATGATTTCTCCTCCTAAAACATGTAGCCACCGCTTTCCGGTACTCTCCCATGTTCGTATTATTTCTTCTACTTCCTTCCTTAGTTCTTTACTTATTATTTTCTTAAATTTTCCACGTCTCCAAATGTGCTCTATGTATTCTTCGTTTATTTTGCAGATTCTGCATTTCTCCTTCTTGAATCCTTTCCTCACCTTTCGGCCGCGCATTTCCACACCTTACTCTGACTCTTTTTTGTCCCTAATTTTTGTGTTTTCTTCCCAGTATTTTTCCATTCTTTGTACTCCGGACAGTATCGTGACTATTTTATTATGTATTTATTTAAATTTTATTCTCAATTTTTTTATTCTTTGTTTTACCTAAAAAGCATAATCGATTAATCAATTGCTCTCTCGCTCCCAGTCTCTCCCTCTGATAATTATGATTGATTAGAAAGTAAAATACTTCCTAATGTAAAAAAAGTAAAAAGATGTTTCGTCTCACGCATGGCCAAGACATAAATAACCGAACGAGCCTACCCCCCTTCCACCTTGATTTCTTTCCGCCTATCTTTTATCCTCGCACCATCATTTTTTTTTGTTTTTTTTTTTGTCAAAAGCTCAACAATTTAGCCGCGAAATTGTGCCCGTGCTCGCGTGTCTTTGAACGCTTTTCGCTCGCGTGGTTGGCTCGTTTTCATTTTCGTTGGTTCGATCGATCGAGGCTTGAGAGAGAGAGAGAGAGAGAGAGAGAGAGAGAGAGAGAGAGAGAGAGAGAGAGAGAGGGAGAGACAGAGAGAGAGAGAGAGAGAGGAGCAATAGGGCAAAGTATTCTAACCGTAATACTCCTCGGCAAAAGTCTTGCTCGTAAACGGAGGCCGCGAGAGGGACGATCCAGGAAGCTCCCGCGGTCGCGAGGTGCATCGGACAAAAATCGATTTGGAAGACGGGGCGGCCGAAAGTCTGCGGCCTAATTTTCTCCTTTGCCTCGCTTTCTCGCGCGCCGCTCTTCTTATCTACTTTGTGTTCGATTTTTTCACAGCGAATGTGTAAAAGGAGCCCCACCCCCCGGCTCATTATCGACGAACGTCTCGTCGACGTTAGGAAATGACGAAGCTACTGATACGAACGTAGAGATAACTTTAAAAAAAAATATTTTTAAAGAAAATAATCGATAAATATGTCGAATCGAGACTACATCCAAAAATCGGTTGAAATATTGTTTTTTTACGGTTCGTGTCCGGCAAAAATGACTTAAGAATTAATTACTACGGGAGAGTAATTTTTTCCAAACTTTTCCAACCATTCGCCAAAAAGGTCGCATTGCTTTAGTCGATTCGATCAATCGAATTAGTTTTCAAGTGACGCGAGATTTTTCGATCACAAAAATGATTAAACATAATAATAAATAACTTTCGAGTATGACGTTGAAGTATCGTTGGAACGTTACAAAATTTTTTTTTTTTTTGCCTATTCTGTCTGCAAGAATTTATCGAACTTTTCGATGTATTCTTATAAAAAATTTACGACCTCAATTTGGTCAAAAAAATGTTGAAAACAAACGAATTAAAAAATGAAGAAAAAATTTGTATCGTTGCATTCCAACGATGCAGTTTTTTTTTTCCTTGGTCATAACTCGAGCAACATTTGCAATTACAAAATCTTCGTTGCGAATTAAAGTTAACACCCTAAGCGATAAAACGATGCGATTAAAGAAAGAAAAAAAAATTGCATTTTCGAAATTTCAAGCCTACGCTGACCCCGTAAACGTATGAGGCGCGAAGACACGAAACACGATCGCGTGCTCATTGGAGTTCGCGGATCGAACATTGCGGGCCGTCATACGGAAAGTGAAGTTTTTGCGAGAACGAATGATCGACACAAGAGTCGCGTTTAACTATACTGTTTCGTAGCGCTGTTAAGAAATGAGGAGAAAAAAAAAAAACGGCCGGAGCGAGAGGAAGAAGGAACGAGAGAAACACAACGCGAAACCCTGACCTTTGAATCTCTCGCGTTTCGTAGGCTGGCAATATACGGCTGTGGTCCGGGAGGACTCATCACACGAGCCAACTTAGCGAAGCTTTTTTTGCACCCCATTATCGCTCCATCTCGCTTCGTTCCGCGGGGTCAGTCTCTCTCAGACAGAGCGAGAGAGAGAGAGAGAGAGAGAGAGAGAGAGAGAGAGAGAGAGAGAGAGAGAGAGAGAGAGAGAGAGAGAGAGAGACCTTCCTTTCGACTCTTGCGTTTGTAACGAAAAAAAGAAAAGAAAAAAAAACTCACACCGAGTATTCACTCGGTAGGTTAATATGAAAAAGAGGACACTGCATTCGACTCTAGCATTTTATTGGCGACGTGAAACGTTCTCGAGGATTCTTCTCGCTGGTACGTCTTTTAAAAAATTTCTATGAATATTCGTACGTCCTTTGAGACACCGTGCAAGATCTCCAGCGAGCAGAGTTCTGCCGCAAGGTCATCGCGCTCATCAGCTTCGCAAACAAATCCTTTCGCAGGCATCCACGAGAGAACATTATTCCGCAACGATTTATTTTTGAGCCTGCGCGCGCTCATCTCTTTCGATCGTGTATTTGAAAATAAACAAGCTTTGATGTACGACACACGTTCGCGCGGTGAAAAAAAAAAGAAAAAGAACTGCAGCGAATTTTTGCTCCCCGATGGATTATATTCCAAGCGGATCTCTCGTTCGTCTTCTCGAATATAGCGGGAGTCGGGTGCTTTTAGTTTTGACGAATTATCGGTTGTTTGAGAGAAAAAATCTCGAATGAGCGAAACAGCTGTCTCGCGCACTCGAGGCGGCGCGAAACGCCGAGCAGGATTTGTCAATGTCGCGACGACTGACGAGAGAAATTAAGGAGTTTCGACAACAAAATCAAAAGCCAAGTGTGTCGGTTATTTGTTTTTTTTCTTGAATAAAATTGCAACATATTTATCTTTAATTTTCACAGGCTAAATCAGCCAATACAAAGATTGAGTAACAAAAAAGTATTAATTTTCCGTTGCATTCCAACGATGCAAACTTCAGCGCCATGATACACGGAGAGAAGTAAAAAGTAATTTTTGTCGTGAATTTCACGGTAAAAATTACCGTGATATATTTCAATGTGGTGACAAGTGAGAAAAGCATAATAATTCGTATGCGACAAGTTTTTTTTAACTCACGTTACAGAAAGTTTCAAATACGTAGGTAAAATTTTAATATACAAGAAGGGTAGCGCGCACGATAATTTTTACCGAGAGCACAATACATTTTCCTATAACACTCATTCAAATTTTATAATAAATCTTAAAATAACTGTTATAAAGACGATACTTTTTTATAGACATTTTTGAAAGGCATAAAATAATAAAATGCACAGTAAAATTTCGCTGATATTATATATTTTTTAAATTTAAGTTTTGCGTATTTTGTTACACATGAAAATTTACTAGAAAATTTGGTAAAATTTTCTATCTGAAGAAGAAATTTTATTTTATTTTCGTGAAAATCTGTGTTTTACTCAGCAATAATAAGCGAAGTTTCAGGGTTGTCGTCTGGTTACCGTTACTGCAAGGTAATTTTTAACATTTAATTCTCTCCGTGTACGGGCAGGAAAATAATACATTTTCAAAGCTCGATAACCTTATTTTCGTGACTTCCGAAGTTTCTTAGGTCGCCGACGTTCTCTCAAGAATTTTCAGAGATTAGAGAAACGCGAGTGCCCTTTTTCGTGTAGAAACGCGTGTATAAATCGAGATAACGTGAGAATAATCTGTAGCTCGTTATCTCGCTGCATCTCCGAAAAAAAAAGGTTTTTTCTTCTCCCACGAAAAATATACGAAAAAAAAGATGTTTCTATCGCGGGGTTTTTTGTATAGTCGACGAGCTCGCGCGCTTACTCACCGGAAGTGAGTATTTCGAGGGTCGTCGCGCCTCTACAGCCAAACGGTCAAATTACCGCACCGCTCGCGCGGTCGACTTACCGATCGAGCAAACACGAGCGCGCGATGCAATTGTCAAACTTCGATCTCGAGAATCATCGGATCGACGAAGATCGATCGTGATTGTTTTCCAATGTTTCTACTTCCGGTCAATTAGGATTGCTTGAAATTAACAGAGACGTAAAATTAATGGCGGATCCGCCGGAAGTAGAGAGTCTCGAGCGTCCGGCTGTGAGGACCAAAAGTATTTGTCTTTGAAGAAAAAAAGTTTATTCGCCGAGCGTAAAAAAGTGACTGAAATTTCGAAAATTCATTGAGCAAAGGGACTCGTTGCTGCAGTTTGAGCGACACATCGAGGTTTTTTTTCGATCCCAGAAACATAACCTCAACTTCGAGTCCGTAAATGTTTAGCCCGGCGACGAGCTTAGTTGGGCGGTATATTTACGAAGTTGGCGGACTTCGAGCTTTTTCGTCGTGTTGATTTGACGGACAGGGCACGGACGCACAACTAAGGGACGAGTAGAAAAGAAGAGTGTGACCGGCTGCGCGCGGTTTTCTCTTTCTCTCTCTCTCTCTCCCACTTCTTTTTCCCTCTCTGTCTTTCTCTCTCTCTCTCTCTCTCTATCCGTTGTACGTTTCTTTGGCGAACGGACTCCATGTGGCCTATGGCCTCACACGCGCAGCCGTTACTCGTTACTACGTACAGGCGGCTCTCTGTGCCTGGCGTTGCGCCAAAACTTATGCCAGGTTTCAACATACCTTCGTAGCAACGATATTTTCGGGTTCACGCGCCGAGCCCGATACACGCTCCACCTCTTGTTTAGCCGAGAGACTTTGCATCGAAACTCGCGGGGCATAAATCAAGGACGGCTAAAAAATTGTCATTTCCCTATGCCGCGTGATCGAGTTTTTGCACACTGTGAGAAAATGGTCACCGACGACTAACTCGCGGCTTATTCGGGGAGGTAAACAAAATGGCGGATTCGCGAAGTGCCGCATAGCGCCCGACAGAGGGCAAAATGTCGAGACGCGTCGAATTCAATATCGAAACTAACCTTAAAAATTGTGTATTCAAAAGTGGTTTTTCTTCCAGTATATTGATAGTTAACCCTAGAATGGTGACCTTATTTTTTTTTTTACCTATTATGGTAACCTGGGGTGATAAACCACCCCAATTTTGAAAAATTCATATCTCCGGTAAAATTTCACGAAAAGGGTTCAACTTGGGCTCATTCTTTTCGTTTTTTAATGCAGAATCACGCAGGCCTACGGCGATTCCGCTTGAAGTAGGAAAAGTTAGTAAAAAATGAGGTAAAAGGGTGAAAAACATGAAAAATTCGTAAAAATTACTTTTTTTTATTGAATTTGTAATATCCCCGTTTATTTTTAACGAAATTGAATAAATCCAACGGCATTATAAAGTGAAAATATACAGTTTTGAGACAGGATGGTTAGTTTTACTCGATTTTCGAAAAAGTCTATTTATTCCGAGAATCAAAGACTGGGTATTTAAAAGAAGTCATGAGGTACTAGTCTGGGAATTTAAAAGAAGTCATGAGGTACTAGTCTGGGAATTTAAAAGAAGCCATTCGTAAACGTGAGGAAGGGAGAAAGGGCGCGAGATTTAAACTCGCCTGGGGTGGTTTTTCACCCCAGGTTACCGTTCTAGGGTTAATTCCAATAATCCGTTCGTTGACATGATAAATTTTACTTTTACACATTTTGGCCATTTCTATTCGTACTTTTTATCAAGCAATAGTTGCATTCCAACGATTCAAACTTTAACCCCGTAATTTTACGCATAAACCACTGCCAATTTTACTCGCCTCTACCAGTATCAATAATACGCATTCTCAAGTATGAATAATAAATTATCACGAAAACCAATAGTTGTTTTACTAATTATACCGACTCTACTGATTCTACCGAGATAAATTGAACGAATTATATACGCAGAAATCTTATTTTCTTATCAGCCCCTTAGTGTTGTAACAAAACAATAAGATGACGAAGAACGAAGCAAAGTCTTCCAATGCGATCTTCGCGGCAGATCTTTCGGGAAAAATCGAGAGTTAGAAATGTCCCCGACCGGGACAAGATACGTCCGGGTGTATCGCGTTGTACGTTGTCGTCGCGGCTCTCTCTCTCTCTCTCTCTCTCTCTCTCTCTCTCTCTCTCTCTGTCTCTCTCTCTCTCTCTCTCTCTCTCTCTCTCTCTCTCTCTCTCTCTCTCTCTCTCTCTCTCCCCCCCCCCCCCCTCTCTCTCTCTCTCTCTGCGTGCGTGTGTTAGTTCCGTCGCGCACACAACGAGAAGACAACGAGTGTACGAAGAGTTCGCTTGCGCGCGTGAGCGTGTATCATTAACGAGACTATCATTAGCTGACAAGGCCAAAAGCCAGGGACGGCTCTGCGCTCATTTAAGCCGCACTATTTCTCGCTAATAAGCAAAAAACAAAAAAAAAAAAACAAAAAAAGATGAAACAGCGGCAATACTTATTCCTCAACTGGTATAAAACGTTTTATTCTCAAAATAACTGTACATCACGCGTAAGCTAGAAAAAAAAAAGTGTACGAGTGCAATATGAAATATAAAAAGAACGCAAAGGGCGTAGAAGAGAAAAAATTTGGTACGTTTCGGGATGCAGCGTTAGTCTAGTAAATTTTCAGGAGATTCGAGATTTTTGTCAGCGGAAAATTTGTCGTTCGATGGTTCGTCGTCGCTCATCGAGGGAGAAACTGAACCACTGCGATTCTCGTTTCTGTTCCTCGACAAACTTGATCTTCGCCGTTTGCCCGAATTCGAGAAGAAATCCTCGTTGATACGTCTGTCACCGCTTTTACCGATGGGAGCGCATTTTTTACCGCCGCCCCGGCTTCGTCTACCACGACGTCTCTTTCCACCCTTGCGAGCGGACCTTCGCCTCGAGCCGCCGCCGCAGCTCGCCTTGCCGCCACGACGCGCCCGACGACGTCTCGATTTTTTACCGCCACCCCCGCAACCGCCACCGCCGCTTCTACCGCGCCTCGAACGTCTTCGCGATTTTCTTCCACAGCCACCGCTGCTGCGACCCTTGCGTCTTCGCCTGCCCGAAGACGCGGCACCGCATGCATCTTTCTTTCGTCGACGTCTCGATTTCATTCGTTTCATTCCACCACGACGGTGGCCGCACTTCTCCAACGGTTGCGCATCCTCCGGTCGCGTCTGGCAACCGATAAATTCTCGGTTGCAGGTGTAGTAGCCCCTGGTTCGAAACGACAAAGGAGAAGACACGCGGCTTCGTATTAAATAATTCGGCTTTTCTCGATGCACTTGCCACTGACACGGTGTTGTACAAAATCTGTATCGGGCGTTACGTTTTGATCGATACGAATGTATCGAGTATCGAAAAACTTTTCGTTACTCGATACAATGGTATCGAGCTATTGTTGGAGATCGCGACTTTTGTATCGAGTAGCGAACATTTATTCGATACACGGAGAGAATTAAATGTTAAAAATGACCGTGCAGTAACGGTAACCAGATGGCAACCCTGAAACTTCGCTTATTATTACTGAGTAAAATACAAATTTTCACGAAAATAAAATAAAATTTCTTCTTCGGATAGAAAATTTTACCAGATTTTCTAGTAAATTTTCATGTGTAACAAAATACGCAAAACTTAAATTTAAAAAATATATAATATCAGCGAAATTTTACTGTGCATTTTATTATTTTATGCCTTTCAAAAATGTCTATAAAAAAGTATCGTCTTTATAACAGTTATTTTAAGATTTATTATAAAATTTAATGAGTGTTATAGGAAAGTGTACTGTGCTCTCGGTAAAAATTATCGTGCGCGCTACCCTTCTTGTATAGTAAAATTTTAGCTACGTATTTGAAATTTTCTGTAACGTGAGTTAAAAAAAAACTTGTCGCATACGAATTATTATGCTTTTCTCACTTGTCACCACATTGAAATATATCATGGTAATTTTTACCGTGAAATTCACGACAAAAATTACTTTTTTATTCTCTCCGTGTACAAAGGTATCAAGCTATTGTTGGAGATCGCGACTTTTGTATCGAGTAGCGTACATTTATTCGATACTCGAGTATCGAGTAACGAAAAGCTTTTCGTTACTCGATACTTTTATATCGAGTAACGAAAAGTTCTTCGATACTCGATACTTTTATAATATTTTTATTTGTTTAAATTTGTATAAAATTGTGTTTTTTTTGTTATTTGAAATGAAATTGCTGTTTTTCGAATGCATATAAATTTTTCAAGCTTTTTTTCATCGTTTTGAATTTTTTTTTTACAAATTTTGAAAAATTGACAAAAAGTCGGAAATTCTTGACCTTCCCTTCGACTACAAGGGTTCTGTATCAATCGTAAAAATTACAAAACTGTTAACAGAATAGCTTCGTATTTTGAGGCTTTGGAATGGCACAAGTATCGAGTAATGAAAAGCTTTTCGTTACTCGATACGTGTGTAACGAGTAACGAAAATTTATTCGATACTCGATACAAAAGTATCGAGTATCGCAAAACTTTTCGTTGCTCGACACAAAAGTATCGAGCGATTGTTGGAGATCGCTACTTTTGTAGCGGAGTATCGATCGAATTCTTGTTGCTCGATACATTTGTATCGAGTATCTTTAATCGAATTCGATACTGAAGTAACTAGTTACTTCAGTGTTAATTGTTTTCTCAGAATTAAATCCCAAAATTTCTAGTGATTTTTAAGATGATTATTAATGCCAAATAATTTATTAATGATGAATTATTAATGGTGACAATTAATGCCAAAAAGACGATAATTCAACTCAAATAAATAACTCGAGTAATATTCATGAGAAAAACGAGGGAAAAAATGTGAAAAATGATACTTCGTGTAAATTGTTCAATCATACCCTTTGGAACGCTGAAGAATTCCATAAGACACGGCACGGGCGAGTGCCATTCGAACTTGACGTTGAATCTTGGTGCTCGGTACATCGTATTCCTGTGATATGTAATTACTTATTTCTCGAGGAGTCGAGCCCTGCACGTCCTGAAGCTTTCTTATGGCATTAACCACGAGTTTCTGAATCTTCGGAGATTTCTTCACACTCATGACGAGGCTGTCTCATTTCCCAGGTGAAAATACCTCAAGATTCGACAATTTTTTCTTACAACAATTTCAACCGATCAATGAGAAGACATGTTTTTCCTTTTTTTTCTTCAAATGGGTGATATTTTTTTTTTATTTTTCAAAATAATCCTCGAACGGACATCTTCCACCTCCAACGACACGTTGCCAATAGAAAAAATTGTTTCGTCACGAGTCCATGTTGCCAAGCGACGATTTTCCCTTAATCCAGTCGTTTTGCAAACCTTTTCGGTCAACTGTTTTTATTTTTATTTTTTGACATTATCACGGGACTCGATTCGATTCGAGCTCCAAACGATCGGAGAATTCGTTTTTGTCATTCGAACGATTGTATACACCTAATAATTATGTAAATATTTAGAACGTGTCGATTTTCTTTTTACTTAAATTCCTTAATAAATTTTACTTTCAGTTGAATTGAAATTCTTTTTTGTTACACTTTCCGATAGTTCGAGAAGCATTTATTCTTTAACCCTTCGTGGTCACACTTCCAAATTCAATCGCGGTGGTCACGCACTTGGATCGATTTTACCCAGTCAGTTTAAAAAAAAGTATTGTGACCAAACTGTCCGTCCGAAGTGGTTCAAAAAATTACGGAACATGCTTTGAACTTTCTAGATGATGTACGAAAATGTTATTTTTAAGAAATAAATGATCAACGATGATTATTCAATGCGAATAATCGAGACACTTGTGGCACAATCAAAGTATTCCTTTCGGAGAAGGCTTCTTCGGAAAAAAATCGATTTCGGTATAAATTCTGAATCGGATGTCCGAAAATCGATTCTGCCAAACATCGAAACTTAAAAGATTGATCTCACTAAAATCGATTTGCTTACATTATACGGTATAAAAAAACAGCACATTCTGAAATAAGAAAGTCGTACATTTTCGATCCTTTAAGGTCACTCTAGAGGCAAAAAAGGGCAATTTTTGTCATTTTTTTTTAGCGAAACCATAAAATAAATCGAAATTATAAAATAAGACTTTTATTGTACACGTAATTGACTATACAAAATTATTTTTTCACATCGATACATGTCAAAATGGCGACTGTGCAGAATTTTTCCGATGACGCCTTTATTTCTGGAAGGTCAACGACCGGAACAACAGCTCCTATATTTTTTTAGCTATGATGAGACACTAAAGTTTTTTCGATTATATATAAGAATAGCTATAGAAGTACGTACACGGAGAGAATTGAAAAGTAATTTTTGTCATGAATTTCACGGTAAAAATTACCGTGATATATTTCAATGTGGTGACAAGTGAGAAAAGCATAATAATTCGTATGCGACAAGTTTTTTTTTAACTCACGTTACAGAAAATTTCAAATACGTAGCTAAAATTTTACTAAACAAGAAGGGTAGCGCACACGATAATTTTTACCGAGAGCACAATACATTTTCCTATAACACTCATTAAATTTTATAATAAATCTTAAAATAACTGTTATAAAGATGATACTTTTTTATAGACATTTTTGAAAGGCTTGAAATAATAAAATGCACAGTAAAATTTCGCTGATATTATATATTTTTTAAATTTAAGTTTTGCGTATTTTGTTACACATCAAAATTTACTAGAAGATCTGGTAAAATTTTCTATCTGAAGAAGAAATTTTATTTTATTTCCGTGAATATCTGTGTTTTACTCAGTAATAATAAGCGAAGTTTCAGCGAAGTTTCATTTTTAACTTTTAATTCTCTCCGTGTAGGATTTTTTTCATATATTGTTTTTTGTCAAAATCGCGCATTTCTAAAACAAAAAGTATAAAATGCCATGAGAAAATCGTCAGAAAATTGTTTATAAAAAAGGAACTATGCAATATAATTTTAAAAAATCCTACGTAGTGCCTCAGAAAATGTAATTCTAAATATACAGTTAAAATTTCAAGTGAATCGGTTGAAATTTGTCTGAGTTACGAGTCCGGCCGAATTGAAAAATGTAGTTTTGAGATAAGCGCGTTTAAAGTTAGTAGAAAGTCACGACATGAATCAAGAGGGGTTGCGCTAGAATTCGAAAATCGAGTACTTAGGGATTTTTCACATCCATAATCTTTTGTAATATAATTTCGAAGGTACTTAGGTGCATTTTTAACAAAAAAATCGATTTTTGGAAAATCCTAGAGTGTCTTAAGGCCTCGAGACGAAGTAAAAGATGTATAACATGGTGTATGAGTGCGAAAGAGACAGCTGAAATTTTCGAACAAACATTTCTCAAAGATGAATAACATTTAGAGCAAAAAAATATCATCAAGCTCTGCTTTAGAGAATTCTCCAGGGTACCATGCTTTCTTTATCCTAAAAAAAACTTAACCATCTATGAGAAAACTGAGTTGGAAAATTTATGAGGTTATGTTGACTTTGTACATGCTCGTGAGGACGAAATCTTTTTCCTAGTGACAAAAAATCGACTCGCGCCTCTTTTCTGCCGCTTTCTAGGGTGAAAAATAATCGAACGATTATTTTTCAACCGAATAAAGTATCGATTCTGGCCTAAAAAAATCGATTCTCAATCAAATCGAACGCCAGAGAATCGATACAAAAAATCGATCTTTCTTGAGAGAAAACTCGAGAGAAATGTAATGTAGTATCGCGATAGTTTTTGTCGTCGATCGAACATCAAATATTAAATAATCGATAAGTATTTAACAATTTCTTTTCCCTTCTCATTGCAGGTGAGTCTGGAATTGACGTTTGGAGTCGCAGCTGACAAACAAAAAAAAAGAAAAATAAAACGAAACGCACCAGGGTCACGTATTGCGTATGTATACGGTATAATCGCGCGAGCAATAGACGGAAATCCTCGGGCCAAGACATGTATATGTAGATGGTATCTACCAATGTACATTTTGCCACAAGAGTTCGTGGGGGTTCGCGCTCTAAAAAAAAAAAAAAAGACGAAACTTTTCCATTATGAGAGAGCATAGAAAAACAAAAGAGACACGAAATTCCGCGTGCACACGCTATAATACGAGAATAAAATAGTGGCCAGGCTAACAACGAAATGGCCGAGCGAGCGTGTTTCCAAACGGAGAACGAATTCGTCGAGCACTTTGAATCTCCCAAAAACAATAAACGACAAATGTCTCATTTTTTTGTCCCTGCTAAAGCTCCGAAGAAACAACGATATTGGTCGCCTAACCGAGAATTAAAAAAAAAATTGATTTTTTTTTCCAATAAAAATGTATGGGAGAACGAATAAAGAGAATGCCAACGAATTAAAATCTATTAAAAAAAAAAAAGCGTAACTTGGGCATATTGAATTTTGCAAATTACCTACCATGATCTATAGTTTCGTTCAAGGATGATAAAAGGAAGAAGAAAAAAAAAGAAAGAGCCACGATTCATCAAGGACCTAGAAAAGGCATGGAAGGGAAAAAAAAATATGCCACATAAATAACGACGACGTAACGCATTACTCTTCCACAATTGATAGCCATCCGCGATTGTTTCTTTTTTTTTTTTTCGCACAAATCAGAAGCTTCTTTATCCAGGCTCAGTTTTATTTATACCGGTCACACGCCAAATATGTGTCCAAACAATTTTAGAAGCTCCATCGACGTTACAACGCGTCGCTCGCCCAAACAAACATTAGAGCGAGATTTTCGAGTCCACCCACGAGGGTGGAGTGGCCGCGCGTCTCGAGGCAAAACAAAAAATCGGAGGGGCGGGGGGGGGGGGGGGGGAACACAACGTTGAGAAGCGCGAAAGACGATATCACGAAGTTTCAAATGAAATCAATGGGGCGAGGATGCGCGATCGAAGAAACGTTGTGGACACTTGGGCCCTCGCGTCTCTGCGAGAGAGAGACAGAGAGACTAAGACAGAGAGAGAGCGAGAGAGAGAGAGAGAGAGTGTGTGTGAGAGAGAGAGAGAGAGAGAGAGAGAGAGAGAGAGGGAGAGAGAGAGACCAAAGACGTTTCCCGCACTACGAAAATAGAACCGAGAGATCCGCGCGAGCGAGAGGCTCGCGCGCTTAGAGAAGAAAATCTCGGTAGGAAAATTTTACATCCACGCGTCGTTGTCTCTCCGTAGATTCTTCCTCGTCCATTTTTATCATTCGTTTCCTCGTTCGTATCCGATATCGAAAGAAATAAAAATAAATTTAAAAAAACACATAAACGTTGCGATCTCGTTAGAGCCTCTGGTGGCGAGTGCACAAGGCTCAAGAGTACCGGCTCGAACAAGATCGAGGCGATAATTCGCGCGAAGTTGGCAGTGCCGTGTTCGACATTGTCCCTATGACCAGATGAGACGCGTGGAGTGCGCCCAATAACAAGCTGGTTCGTGAAAAGTCTCAACAGAGGGCAATACTCTACGGTCGCGACGAACGCCTCTAACGATATGGCTCTATCGACCGATGGTAACACCTAAGGCAAGTGAGCAATGAAATTGCCAACGTTCGCATTCGCCCGCGGCAACCAAACGCTCTCTCTCTCTCTCTCTCTCTCTCTCTCAGTCGGTAAGGTAAACAGCGATACACTTGGCGGGTCTTTTTTACGTTCGCCGGAGAAGTTGATGAAGAACAGATCAACGAAAAAAACCTTTTAGGAAACCGCTTATAAGTATGCTTGACTAGACTTGTACCGCCGTTACGGCTGTTTGATATTTCGGGAACTTGGCGATTTTGAAGAAATTGCTGAGAAATGGTTGGATTTTTTTTTCTCCACTTTTACACCTTTTCGTGCAGCTATCCGATGGGACATTTTCCGTTGATTACGAATATCGTCGAGTTTTTGCCGAAAGGTGAAAATTAAATTGGCAAAACGCGAAAAACGTATTTCCAGAAACTTTCGACGATTGTTCATAAAAATTGAGGACTTTGGGGAAAATGAGTGGTAAATTTGTATTCAGGGGGTAAAAATTCATCGACAGGGACTTATAAGAATCACTTCTCACTTTAGCCTAAAAAAACGTTTCTTCAATGAATCGTTCGTAATTTCGTTTCCTTTTACATTTGAGTTTATACATATTATATGAACATATATTCATTTATATAATTATTTGTGTATATAAATATATATGAAATTATATAAATATAATATTTATATAATTATACGAGTATTATATTTTATATAATTTATCGAAATTTAAATTATATAAGTAATTATATAAATATAATATATTGGGTATATGCATAATACCGTAGCGAAAATCGAGTAAATTTCAAACGCAAAATATTTAAGTATATATATTTATAAATATTATATATATATAATTTATATAAATTTAAATTATATAAATAATTATATAAATATAATATATTGGGTATATGCATAATACCGTAGCGAAAATCGAGTAAATTTCAAACGCAAAATATTTAAGTATATATATTTATAAATATTATATATATATATATAATTTATATAAATTTAGATTATATAAATAATTATATAAATATAATTGTATATTGGGCCCATGCATAGTATCGTAGCGAAAATCGAGTAAATTTCAAACGCAAAATATTTAAATATATATATTTATAAATATTACATATATATATATAATTTATATGAATTTAAATTATATAAATAATTATATAAATATAATATATTGGGTATACGCATAATACCGTAGCGAAAATTGAGTAAATTTCGAACGCAAAATATTTAAGTATACATATTTATAAATATTACATATATATATAATTTATATGAATTAAAATTATATAAATAATTATATAAATATAATATATTGGGTATATGCATAATACCGTAGCGAAAATCGAGTAAATTTCAAACGCAAAATATTTAAATATATATATTTATAAATATTACATATATATATAATTTATATGAATTTAAATTATATAAATAATTATATAAATATAATATATTGGGTATACGCATAATACCGTAGCGAAAATTGAGTAAATTTCGAACGCAAAATATTTAAGTATACATATTTATAAATATTACATATATATATAATTTATATGAATTTAAATTATATAAATAATTATATAAATATAATATATTGGGTATATGCATAATACCGTAGCGAAAATCGAGTAAATTTCAAACGCAAAATCTTTAAATATATATATTTATAAATATTACATATATATATAATTTATATGAATTTAAATTATATAAATAATTATATAAATATAATATATTGGGTATACGCATAATACCGTAGCGAAAATTGAGTAAATTTCGAACGCAAAATATTTAAGTATACATATTTATAAATATTACATATATATATAATTTATATGAATTTAAATTATATAAATAATTATATAAATATAATATATTGGGTATATGCATAATACCGTAGCGAAAATCGAGTAAATTTCAAACGCAAAATATTTAAGTATATATATTTAAAATATTATATATATATATAATTTATATAAATTTAAATTATATAAATAATTATATAAATATAATTGTATATTGGGCCCATGCATAGTATCGTAGCGAAAATCGAGTAAATTTCAAACGCAAAATATTTAAATATATATATTTATAAATATTACATATATATAATTTATATGAATTTAAATTATATAAATATAATATATTGGGTATATGCATAATACCGTAGCGAAAATCGAGTAAATTTCAAACGCAAATTATTTTAATATATATATATATATATATAATTGTCATTTGGTGTACATTTACCGAGAGCGCATCCGAGAGAGTGCGATTTGCGGGCGCATTCATAAAACGAGAGCTCACCGGCTATTGAATGAAACGGAGATTACGTAACCGGCATACCCGACGATATATGCGTCCTTCCGAAGCATCCCGCCTACACCACTGACGGCTCACATCGCGCTCCTATCCCATTGTTGTTTCTATAATTGTTCATCTCTCGTTTTCTTTTTTCTATTCCGACCTTTTTTTTTATTCGTACTCGGACGTTCCGATGGACAGTGAGCATCGGGGCAGAATCTACGCGTATCTACGATGTCATCGAAGAGCGCCACCTTGTCAAATGGGCGCGTCCACATTTTTAACTTAATTTAATTTAATTCTTTCGTTATCGAGATATAAGGGCATTTTTCACGTATATCACATGCCTCGAGCATGTGTCACTTATGAAAATATATTCTTATGAAAATATAATTGAGGAGGGGCGTTTGAATGAATGTCAAAGGATATAAGGATTTTTTTAGACGTTGATGTGCCCGGTAAGTCTTCGTTGCACATTCTTAAGATATTTTGCTAACGATTTATGAAATAACAAAAAAAAAAAATTGATTTTTTGAAGCATCTAAAGTGGTTGCCCGCGTTAAGGATCTGAAAGAGATTAGGTGAAAATCGGTGCCACAGTATAAGTGTCAAAACTTATATACTTTGATAACAGAATTTCGAACAAAGTTCTTTACATTTAATAAAAATGTTCGAAAGAAAAAAAAACAATATATAGACTTTGAAAGACTTATATTTGCTGCAGAAAAGTGATATAGGTTATTTATTCTAAGTAATTATATTTAAATTAATTTGAATATAATAATTATAATAATGTATAATTATAATAATTTAATTTGCTAAGAAAAATGTATTTAATAAATATTTGAAATACGTATTTCAAATTCTTACCACTCACGTCTCCGTCTTGTGCTACGTAGTGTGGGCGCCATCTGGATTCCGATGAGGAAACCCGTTCTCGAGAATCCGTATCATATCCCGATCGGGATTTGATCTGAACTTAGGTATACCTAAGAAATTTCTCCACGAGTTGCCGAAATTCCGGCTATTTATTTTGGCTCGTGGCATATATTTATATCGATGGCCGTCTATTTATATTTGCAGGCAAAACAGGGATGTAAATTTAGATCTCTTAAGGGTGTTATCGTTTTCGCCATCGGGCGCTCTGTATGAAAAAGTGAGTATGACGTTGAAGCTCGGATTGTTGGAACTCGACGAAAGTTAATTCTTTTTAATTACTCAAATTTTACAGACCGATTAAGGCTGTGAAAATCGCACAAACGTTTCTACACGTATTCTTAGAAATTTGCGACCTAAAAAGAAAAGGCTTTGGATAATAAGCAAAATGAAGAAATAGAAAATGGAAAAGAAAATCGTTGCATTCCAACGATGCAAACTTAACGCCATCCTTTTTGCATATATATATATATATATATATATATATATATATATATATATATATATGTTTGTGTGCGTGCATATCTGTGTCCATTTATACATGGAAAGTATTTTTGAAATCGAAAATACAATTATTCGGCTATGTTTAAACTTGTACAACGTGCAAAGCTTATTCGGCGCAACTTCCAAAATTGGAGTTGCGTGGAGGACATCCCTCAACCTCGCTCGGGGATGCTGTGATCGGGGCAGGATAAATTCACGCGACTTGCCTCGTGACAAGCGTTCTCTCTCTCTCTCTCTCTCTCTCTCTCTCTCTCTCTCTCTCTCTCTTTCACTCTCCCTCTCTTTCACTCTCTCTCACTCTCCCTCTCTTTCTCTCTCTCTCTCTCTTTCTCTCTCTCTCTCTCACTCTCCCTCTCTTTCACTCTCTCTCTCTTTCTCTCTCCTTCTTGCCGTCTCCTTTGCCGTTTTCTAAGAATCCGGTTCTTCTGCGACGAAGCAACAGGATGAATAAATCGATAAGTACTTCGCCAAGCTGATTTCGTGACGAAAAGCCCGATGTGTTATTCCCACGATGAAAATTCCTACCCACGGTTGAAAACATTAAATTAGGATACGAGGAAAACATCGTTTTGTTTTGTATTGAAAAAATTGTAATTAGATCCTGGCGAATAAAATGTATTTTTTAATAGTGGTAAAATTTGTAGCGTTAGAATGCAACGAAAAACTGCATTTTTTCATTTCTTTATTTTGATTACCATCTAAACCTCTTTCTCCAAGCTTGAGCTATGGAACTCAAATGAGGATCTTTGAAAATGTTGCAGTGATTTTTGTAGCCTATAAATGGGTAAAAAAGACAATTGGGGGAATACGAAGGAGAAAAAAAAATTGCATATGTAAAAAAAATGCAAGCTTTAATACTAAATTTTTTATAGTGAGGAATGCGCGGTAGAAAGTATTTTTTAATTGACATTCGCACGGGTTTTCGGTTTCGTTGGTCGTTTTTTTTTTTTTTTAATTAAGTTTTCAACGAGTTTGGATAGAGGCGTGGGCCCATCAAGTTGGCTGATCAAGCGATGCCAAGGATACTCGTTCTCTTTTTAGAATTTTTTTTTAATGTGGGTATGTGTACGAATCGCGAGTAAAATGTGATTTTGTGGAAAAAACGATATTTGAGCGACAGTGTGAGAAATATGATTGGCGCGGAGGTAGTCTCAGAAGCAAAAGAATCCTGTTGTTAATAAACGTATCGAGTTATCAGGCTCGAGCACACTCGATCAACCTTTCTTTCTCTCTCTCTCTCTCTCTCTCTCTCTCTCTCTCTCTCTCTCTCTCTCTCTCTCTTTCTCTCTCTCTCTCTCTCTTGATTTCTCTGCCTGCCCATCTTTCTCTCCACTTTTCTCGTATATTCGTTACCCGAATGTGCCGTCCAGCATCCCTTGTAGATAAAAGAGGTTTCGGATATGTTTGTGAACGATGAGAACGAAACGCGACGAAGACAGGGGCCTGTAGAGAGGGAGAGTCTCATTGAAACGGTATAGGAGCCAACCCCTTGCATTTTACGCTTCGACTGCGCCGTGTACTATTCCGGAATATAAAATACCTATAACGATAAAAAAAATTAAAAAAAAAACAAGAGAAAACAACGACAAAAGACGGATGGCGAGAGATGAAGCGAACCGAAAGAAGAGGGACGAGAGAGAATTCGGAGAGGAGGAAGTAGTTCTTCATTTTTATTATTATTATTATTATTTTATCGCCTTTCGCGACGTTAAGGACTAGCGAATGTACGAGGATGATGGGAATGCCAGGACGCATCGCCTGTCATCCGAGAGATAAAATATAAAATAGCCAGTGCTCCGTATGACGAGAAAAAGGAAACACTCGCGAATTCGACGGAAGAGAGACAATAGTGGAATTAATTTTAGACACTTAACTTTTTTTTTTAATTTCGTACTTTGTAATTTGTACTTCATAATTTTTTATTAAAACATTTTTAACATTTATAAAATTAATCTCCATACGGTGGGAGATACGATTTTTACCAACTCCTCCCCCCTCCCCCCGATAAGGGTGAGTTTCGGCAAACGAAAATCGTTCATTTTTTTTTTGGACCATTATTTCGAGTTCGTTACAAATAGCGCCAATAAAAAAGTTGGCTATCTCCATGCCGTGGAAGATACGATTTTTTTTTTTACTCTCATCCCTTATTAAGGGTGGATTCTATTTGTCGAAACAACGTAATATGTTTCGCACGATCTTTTATATGCACCTAGAAGCCGAATGTGCAATAAATTAGTCGAAATTCAAAAATTGGAAGAAAAAAAAATTTCATTGTGTCTCAACAATGCAAACTTCAGACTCAAAAAATCAATCTATAATAAACATTATAGATTGAAATTTGAAAAAAAACATTACACCATCATTTCGGCGTAACAGAATATACATTTTCTAGGAAAATATTTTTAAAAAATCTGTGTACGTGATTCTGGCAACTTGGATCTTCGGAATTGATTTTTTTCAATGGACTTTCAGTTTAATAGTGTAATATTCATATAACTGCAT
>OZ010723.1:13962646-14065467 GCA_963932345.1 Ophion ventricosus | reverse complement strand
CTTTCCCCCTCTGTCGTTCTCTCTCACTCTTCTTATTCTTCTGCTCTTCTTTCTTTTCCTCGGCTCAATAATTCTTACGAAGTCGTGAACCGACGATTATTAACAGACACTCGAAGTGCTGCTCTAACGTACGAGTGTGCAATCGTACAAGTGTGATGTGTATGTGTGAGTGCGTGGAAAGCGTCAGGCCTCGGAAGAACGTTTCGGCGTGGCTACTCGCTTAAGGAATAATTGCATTATATATGAAAAGGAAAAAAAAATGCGAAAAAAATCCGAAAAACTACAGAGATATATACCTATTATGGATAAATAGACGAATAAGTTGCAAAAGGAGAAACGTCGACACACACGGGGCGAGAGAAATAATTGTGCGCGATGTACAGCGAGCGCGCGTGCCTTGTGTTCGAGTTATTTTTTTTTCCCCCGCTTTTTGGCTGCTACACAGAGCACTAGCCGGCAATTTTAAGTTTATAGATGTTTATTTTCCGTTTGACGAAGAATAATCCGAGTGACACAGAGAGCATGGGCAATCGGGTGAAAATTGAAAAAAAAAAAAAAGAAAAAACAAACAAAAGCAAAGAAAGAATCGAAATCCAAGTATTTGCTACGGTTTTTCACTCTCCTCGTCTTCGAATACGTGTTATTCTGGCTAGCCGAGCACGAGCTGTTTCACGCGAGACTCTCAATTTTGTTTTCTCCTTTTTTTAATGTATGTTTTAAATTTTATAGTGTTTTTTTTTATCGAGCGAGATTTGTACAATAATTATGATGCGCTTCGCGAAACCGGTGAAATAATAAGAAAAGAAAAAAATATATATATATATATATATCGTTTTGTCGTTGAAAAATCATTGTTATTAGAGACGGGAGAATTAAGGAGATCGAGTTTTTACATTCGTTTTGCGATAATTGTTATCCTCGTGTTTTCTCGCTGACGCATTAGTGATTTTTTTTTTCGATTAATTTATACTGACGGATGAATTGCACCGCCGACTTCCCTTGAAAGATAATAATCGAATTGAATAACAGCGGGAAAAGTTTGTTTATCGTTTGCATCGTTCGTCGTTATCGTTGCCACTACAAATCGGCCTAATTTGTACATTTTTAACGCGTGAAGCTTTGTGGGTAAAAACGATGCACGAGGGAATTGACAGACTCGTGTGAAATTGCTCTAGCGTTTCTTGCTCAATCGTCCTTAGGAAGAAAGTTCAACGATCAAAACTTTCAATTCGTATTTCCTACGGAAATGCTCTAAAAAGCGTGCTAGCGCGAGCTCGTATCGAGAATGAATCGAAAATATTGCAGCAAACATCTTTTAACGAGATTCGACGTAAATCTGAAGGAGAAAATGTATTTCCGAGTAATCAAAAAAAAATTATAATAAATCGCACGAATGGCCAGAAGTGATAAAAAAAAAATCCCTTTCCTTCTTTTCCGCACTTTCCCCTTTATCTCTCATTTCTTGACGGTTTTTTTTACCAAAGTTTATCGAGTCCTACAAAAAATCTGGAATAAACTGCAGGCCGGTCAAAAAAAATGTTCACTTCCTACTCCCCTCCTTCTCAATTTCTTCTTCGTTGCCTATTCGACCTCTACAAAAAAATCGGTGGCATCCGCGATAAACAAAGGAGAAGGGAAACGACGAAAATCTGGTCCAAAGCGAAAAATCGCGCGTTCGAAATTTTTCGAAAGAAGAAATATTGTTTTTTTGTTTTTGTAACTAGGGCCAAAAACCGATACTCGGTTGTAAATTACGAATAAATCATTCGACACGATTGTAAGTGTGCGTGAGTGCGTTTCGCGTGTGTATGAGCGGGACTTGTCTGCTCGCGAAGATCGGAGCAGTCGGGAGAGGAGATGAAAATGTGACGAAAACAAAACAACAAAAAAAAAAACAGAAAGAAAGAAAGATGAAGAACCGTGGGAGGTGAATAAATCATCCGATCCATAAATGTTAAACAATCGTGCCGTACGCAATTGGTACGCCGACGAGTACATGAAATAATAAGAACGATGACTATACCAACACAAAATCAACTGTATCACATTTCGAAAGTATATGTATTTGTTATTGTTTTAATTGAATTTTACCGCGTTTCATTCTCCGATCCAACCTCTTTTATGTATTATTTTTTACAATGTTCCTTGTACTACTTCCGGGCTACGACATCTTTTCTTCCAATCGCCACGGCTCATCGGCAATTAAAACTTGCATTCGCCAATACTTGAATTTAATTTCGAACGTGATAGAATAATATTGTCAAATTCGGTTCGAATCCTCTTCTCCGTACGGTGTCCCGCAAAATTCTATCTGCCTCGGTACGAACGCCGAGTAAACGTGATTGGTGTAGGAAGAAAAAAAAAGAAACATCCGCTGGAACCCCATCATCATCTCTGCAGATTTGCAAGAGCGCAAAGCGCTCCAGGTATAGAGTACGAGTACAGTGAGAGCCGGAAAACGAGGATGGCACATACACTTGACAACAGACAGTGTTCACAGTGCTTGAGATCGCCTCTGACAAGTACATACAACGATACTTTGTACATCATTTACACGCAGTCTTTCTCTCTTTCGCGATCGCGTTCTTGGAGACAGAATACGGACTGTCTTCTTGGTCGTTCTTACATTAATCTCATTGTCGTGCGTTTTATATTGGCTCTACGTCGGTTCGAAGAGCGTCGTCTTTACCGCAACTTCTGGAAACTTGGTCGGAACCCGGAAGTGAGACCCTTCAAAATATCTTTCCCCGACGAGATAAATCCCATGATCTCGATCCTAAAACTGACAAGAGTTCGTTCGGATTTTTTTCAGTTTTTCCAAGCTTTTCTCTTATCAGGATCATCCACCTATTTGGAAATTTTTCGGAATTAATAATCGTCAATAAACATACATTTTTGGATTCATCTGATTATTCTTCTCGCGTGGGCGTGGATATGTATAGATAAAAATCCATAAATGAGGAAAATTTCAGACAATTGGGTCATTAAATGATTTTTTTTCCATTGTAAAGATTATATGCGGTTTTTGAATCAAAGTATTTTTATTATTTTTTTCAACAATTAACAATGATATAGCACTTTGAAGTTGTTGTTCTGTTCGGTTCGGCAAAAATCATAGACTTAAAGATAGACTGAGCGCTCCCATAAGAGGCACTGAAGCTGACATATAAAGGACAGAGATATGCCGGGAGTAATCTTCTCTCTTTTGAATTGGCGTCATGGTGGGAGACAACGGAGCAGTGGAAGTAGAACAGCCTTGCGCTTGTCAAATGCGCATTCATTTTCCTTCGCCGTTCACCAGTCGCAGGCGCGTGATTTCTCCGCATTCTCCTCTACCGCCTCATCCCCACCACAAATATCGTGCGGCAGAGAGAGAGAGGAGTACTCCCTCAATAGTCAAATAATTGTAAAAAAATTTTATCAGCATCTTAACTATGCAAGTGTGATCTGCTGATGGATAGGCTTTAATTCTAGGTACTTTCTGGGTAGAATGCTATGGTATTTGTATTGTTTGATGTATTCGAAAAGAGTTCTGGCTCCTAACTGTTATCAAATAATTGTAAAAAAATTTTATCAGCATTTTAAGTATGCAAGTGTGATCTGCTGATGGATAGGCGTTAGTTCTAGGTACTTTCTGGATAGGATACGATGGTATTTGTTTCGTATAATGTATTCGAAAAGAGTTCTAGCTCCTAACTGTTATCAAATAATTGTAAAAAAAAATTTATCAGCATCTTAACTATGCAAGTGTGATCTGCTGCTGGATAGGCGTTAGTTCTAGGTATTTTCTGGGTAGAATGCCATGGTATTTGTATTGTGTGATGTATTCGAAAAGAGTTCCGGCTCCTAACTGTTATCAAATAATTGTAAAAAAAATTTATCAGCATCTTAACTATGCAAGTGTGATCTGCTGATGGATAGGCGTTAGTTCTAGGTATTTTCTGGGTAGAATGCTATGGTATTTGTATTGTTTGATGTATTCGAAAAGAGTTCTGGCTCCTAACTATTATCAAATAATTGTAAAAAAAATTTATCAGCATTTTAAGTATGCAAGTGTGATTTGCTGATGGATAGGCGTTAGTTCTAGGTACTTTCTGGATAGGATACGATGGTATTTGTTTCGTATAATGTATTCGAAAAGAGTTCTAGCTCCTAACTGTTATCAAATAATTGTAAAAAAAATTTTATCAGCATCTTAACTATGCAAGTGTGATCTGCTGATGGATAGGCGTTAGTTCTAGGTATTTTCTGGGTAGAATGCCATGGTATTTGTATTGTGTGATGTATTCGAAAAGAGTTCCGGCTCCTAACTGTTATCAAATAATTGTAAAAAAATTTTATCAGCATCTTAACTATGCAAGTGTGCTCTGCTGATGGATAGGCGTTAGTTCTAGGTATTTTCTGGGTAGAATGCTATGGTATTTGTATTGTTTGATGTATTCGAAAAGAGTTCTGACTCCTAACTATTATCAAATAATTGTAAAAAAAATTTTTCAGCATTTTAAGTATGCAAGTGTGATCTGCTGATGGATAGGCGTTAGTTCTAGGTACTTTCTGGATAGGATACGATGGTATTTGTTTCGTATAATGTATTCGAAAAGAGTTCTAGCTCCTAACTGTTATCAAATAATTGTAAAAAAAAATTTATCAGCATCTTAACTATGCAAGTGTGATCTGCTGCTGGATAGGCGTTAGTTCTAGGTATTTTCTGGGTAGAATGCCATGGTATTTGTATTGTGTGATGTATTCGAAAAGAGTTCCGGCTCCTAACTGTTATCAAATAATTGTAAAAAAATTTTATCAGCATCTTAACTATGCAAGTGTGATCTGCTGATGGATAGGCGTTAGTTCTAGGTATTTTCTGGGTAGAATGCTATGGTATTTGTATTGTTTGATGTATTCGAAAAGAGTTCTGGGTCCTAACTATTATCAAATAATTGTAAAAAAAATTTATCAGCATTTTAAGTATGCAAGTGTGATCTGCTGATGGATAGGCGTTAGTTCTAGGTACTTTCTGGATAGGATACGATGGTATTTGTTTCGTATAATGTATTCGAAAAGAGTTCTAGCTCCTAACTGTTATCAAATAATTGTAAAAAAAATTTTATCAGCATCTTAACTATGCAAGTGTGATCTGCTGATGGATAGGCGTTAGTTCTAGGTATTTTCTGGGTAGAATGCTATGGTATTTGTATTGTTTGATGTATTCGAAAAGAGTTCTGGCTCCTAACTATTATCAAATAATTGTAAAAAAAATTTATCAGCATTTTAAGTATGCAAGTGTGATCTGCTGATGGATAGGCGTTAGTTCTAGGTACTTTCTGGATAGGATACGATGGTATTTGTTTCGTATAATGTATTCGAAAAGAGTTCTAGCTCCTAACTGTTATCAAATAATTGTAAAAAAAAATTTATCAGCATCTTAACTATGCAAGTGTGATCTGCTGCTGGATAGGCGTTAGTTCTAGGTATTTTCTGGGTAGAATGCCATGGTATTTGTATTGTGTGATGTATTCGAAAAGAGTTCCGGCTCCTAACTGTTATCAAATAATTGTAAAAAAATTTTATCAGCATCTTAACTATGCAAGTGTGATCTGCTGATGGATAGGCGTTAGTTCTAGGTATTTTCTGGGTAGAATGCTATGGTATTTGTATTGTTTGATGTATTCGAAAAGAGTTCTGGGTCCTAACTATTATCAAATAATTGTAAAAAAAATTTATCAGCATTTTAAGTATGCAAGTGTGATCTGCTGATGGATAGGCGTTAGTTCTAGGTACTTTCTGGATAGGATACGATGGTATTTGTTTCGTATAATGTATTCGAAAAGAGTTCTAGCTCCTAACTGTTATCAAATAATTGTAAAAAAAATTTTATCAGCATCTTAACTATGCAAGTGTGATCTGCTGATGGATAGGCGTTAGTTCTAGGTATTTTCTGGGTAGAATGCTATGGTATTTGTATTGTTTGATGTATTCGAAAAGAGTTCTGGCTCCTAACTATTATCAAATAATTGTAAAAAAAATTTATCAGCATTTTAAGTATGCAAGTGTGATCTGCTGATGGATAGGCGTTAGTTCTAGGTACTTTCTGGATAGGATACGATGGTATTTGTTTCGTATAATGTATTCGAAAAGAGTTCTAGCTCCTAACTGTTATCAAATAATTGTAAAAAAAATTTTATCAGCATCTTAACTATGCAAGTGTGATCTGCTGATGGATAGGCGTTAGTTCTAGGTATTTTCTGGGTAGAATGCCATGGTATTTGTATTGTGTGATGTATTAGAAAAGAGTTCCGGCTCCTAACTGTTATCAAATAATTGTAAAAAAAATTTATCAGCATCTTAACTATGCAAGTGTGCTCTGCTGATGGATAGGCGTTAGTTCTAGGTATTTTCTGGGTAGAATGCTATGGTATTTGTATTGTTTGATGTATTCGAAAAGAGTTCTGACTCCTAACTATTATCAAATAATTGTAAAAAAAATGTATCAGCATTTTAAGTATGCAAGTGTGATCTGCTGATGGATAGGCGTTAGTTCTAGGTACTTTCTGGATAGGATACAATGGTATTTGTTTCGTATAATGTATTCGAAAAGAGTTCTAGCTCCTAACTGGTATCAAATAATTGTAAAAAAAATTTTATCAGCATCTTAACTATGCAAGTGTGATCTGCTGCTGGATAGGCGTTAGTTCTAGGTATTTTCTGGGTAGAATGCCATGGTATTTGTATTGTGTGATGTATTCGAAAAGAGTTCCGGCTCCTAACTGTTATCAAATAATTGTAAAAAAATTTTATCAGCATCTTAACTATGCAAGTGTGATCTGCTGATGGATAGGCGTTAGTTCTAGGTATTTTCTGGGTAGAATGCTATGGTATTTGTATTGTTTGATGTATTCGAAAAGAGTTCTGGCTCCTAACTATTATCAAATAATTGTAAAAAAAATTTATCAGCATTTTAAGTATGCAAGTGTGATCTGCTGATGGATAGGCGTTAGTTCTAGGTACTTTCTGGATAGGATACGATGGTATTTGTTTCGTATAATGTATTCGAAAAGAGTTCTAGCTCCTAACTGTTATCAAATAATTGTAAAAAAAATTTTATCAGCATCTTAACTATGCAAGTGTGATCTGCTGATGGATAGGCGTTAGTTCTAGGTATTTTCTGGGTAGAATGCTATGGTATTTGTATTGTTTGATGTATTCGAAAAGAGTTCTGGCTCCTAACTATTATCAAATAATTGTAAAAAAAATTTATCAGCATTTTAAGTATGCAAATGTGATCTGCTGATGGATAGGCGTTAGTTCTAGGTACTTTCTGGATAGGATACGATGGTATTTGTTTCGTATAATGTATTCGAAAAGAGTTCTAGCTCCTAACTGTTATCAAATAATTGTAAAAAAAAATTTATCAGCATCTTAACTATGCAAGTGTGATCTGCTGATGGATAGGCGTTAGTTCTAGGTATTTTCTGGGTAGAATGCCATGGTATTTGTATTGTGTGATGTATTAGAAAAGAGTTCCGGCTCCTAACTGTTATCAAATAATTGTAAAAAAATTTTATCAGCATCTTAACTATGCAAGTGTGCTCTGCTGATGGATAGGCGTTAGTTCTAGGTATTTTCTGGGTAGAATGCTATGGTATTTGTATTGTTTGATGTATTCGAAAAGAGTTCTGACTCCTAACTATTATCAAATAATTGTAAAAAAAATGTATCAGCATTTTAAGTATGCAAGTGTGATCTGCTGATGGATAGGCGTTAGTTCTAGGTACTTTCTGGATAGGATACAATGGTATTTGTTTCGTATAATGTATTCGAAAAGAGTTCTAGCTCCTAACTGGTATCAAATAATTGTAAAAAAAATTTTATCAGCATCTTAACTATGCAAGTGTGATCTGCTGCTGGATAGGCGTTAGTTCTAGGTATTTTCTGGGTAGAATGCCATGGTATTTGTATTGTGTGATGTATTCGAAAAGAGTTCCGGCTCCTAGCTGTTATCAAATAGTTGTAAAAAAATTTTATCAGCATCTTAACTATGCAAGTGTGATCTGCTGATGGATAGGCGTTAGTTCTAGGTATTTTCTGGGTAGAATGCTATGGTATTTGTATTGTTTGATGTATTCGAAAAGAGTTCTGGCTTCTAACTATTATCAAATAATTGTAAAAAAAATTTATCAGCATTTTAACTATGCAAGTGTGATCTGCTGATGAATAGGCGTTAGTTCTAGGTACTTTCTGGATAGGATACGATGGTATTTGTTTCGTACAATGTATTCGAAAAAAGTTCTAGCTCCTAACTGTTATCAAATAATTGTAAAAAAAATTTTATCAGCATCTTAACTATGCAAGTGTGATCTGCTGCTGGATAGGCGTTAGTTCTAGGTATTTTCTGGGTAGAATGCCATGGTATTTGTATTGTGTGATGTATTCGAAAAGAGTTCCGGCTCCTAACTGTTATCAAATAATTGTAAAAAAATTTTATCAGCATCTTAACTATGCAAGTGTGATCTGCTGATGGATAGGCGTTAGTTCTAGGTATTTTCTGGGTAGAATGCTATGGTATTTGTATTGTTTGATGTATTCGAAAAGAGTTCTGGCTCCTAACTATTATCAAATAATTGTAAAAAAAATTTATCAGCATTTTAAGTATGCAAGTGTGATCTGCTGATGGATAGGCGTTAGTTCTAGGTACTTTCTGGATAGGATACGATGGTATTTGTTTCGTATAATGTATTCGAAAAGAGTTTTAGCTCCTAACTGTTATCAAATAATTGTAAAAAAAAATTTATCAGCATCTTAACTATGCAAGTGTGATCTGCTGCTGGATAGGCGTTAGTTCTAGGTATTTTCTGGGTAGAATGCCATGGTATTTGTATTGTGTGATGTATTCGAAAAGAGTTCCGGCTCCTAACTGTTATCAAATAATTGTAAAAAAATTTTATCAGCATCTTAACTATGCAAGTGTGATCTGCTGATGGATAGGCGTTAGTTCTAGGTATTTTCTGGGTAGAATGCTATGGTATTTGTATTGTTTGATGTATTCGAAAAGAGTTCTGGCTCCTAACTATTATCAAATAATTGTAAAAAAAATTTATCAGCATTTTAACTATGCAAGTGTGATCTGCTGATGAATAGGCGTTAGTTCTAGGTACTTTCTGGATAGGATACCATGGTATTTGTTTCGTATAATGTATTCGAAAAGAGTTCTAGCTCCTAACTGTTATCAAATAATTGTAAAAAAAATTTTATCAGCATCTTAACTATGCAAGTGTGATCTGCTGATGGATAGGCGTTAGTTCTAGGTATTTTCTGGGTAGAATGCCATGGTATTTGTATTGTGTGATGTATTCGAAAAGAGTTCCGGCTCCTAACTGTTATCAAATAATTGTAAAAAAATTTTTATCAGCATGTTAACTATGCAAGTGTGATCTGCTGATGGATAGGCGTTAGTTCTAGGTATTTTCTGGGTAGAATGCTATGGTATTTGTATTGTTTGATGTATTCGAAAAGAGTTCTGGCTTCTAACTATTATCAAATAATTGTAAAAAAAATTTATCAGCATTTTAACTATGCAAGTGTGATCTGCTGATGAATAGGCGTTAGTTCTAGGTACTTTCTGGATAGGATACGATGGTATTTGTTTCGTATAATGTATTCGAAAAAAGTTCTAGCTCCTAACTGTTATCAAATAATTGTAAAAAAATTTTTATCAGCATCTTAACTATGCAAGTGTGATCTGCTGCTGGATAGGCGTTAGTTCTAGGTATTTTCTGGGTAGAATGCCATGGTATTTGTATTGTGTGATGTATTCGAAAAGAGTTCCGGCTCCTAACTGTTATCAAATAATTGTAAAAAAATTTTATCAGCATCTTAACTATGCAAGTGTGATCTGCTGCTGGATAGGCGTTAGTTCTAGGTATTTTCTGGGTAGAATGCCATGGTATTTGTATTGTGTGATGTATTCGAAAAGAGTTCCGGCTCCTAACTGTTATCAAATAATTGTAAAAAAATTTTATCAGCATCTTAACTATGCAAGTGTGATCTGCTGATGGATAGGCGTTAGTTCTAGGTATTTTCTGGGTAGAATGCTATGGTATTTGTATTGTTTGATGTATTCGAAAAGAGTTCTGGCTCCTAACTATTATCAAATAATTGTTAAAAAAATTTATCAGCATTTTAACTATGCAAGTGTGATCTGCTGATGAATAGGCGTTAGTTCTAGGTACTTTCTGGATAGGATACGATGGTATTTGTTTCGTATAATGTATTCGAAAAGAGTTCTAGCTCCTAACTGTTATCAAATAATTGTAAAAAACATTTTATCAGCATCTTAACTATGCAAGTGTGATCTGCTGATGGATAGGCGTTAGTTCTAGGTACTTTATGGGTAGGATACGATGGTATTTGTTGCGTATGATGTATTTGAAAAGAGTTCTGGCTCCTAACTGTTATCAAATAATTGTAAAAAAATGTTATCAGTATCTTAAATATGCAAGTGTGATCTGCTGATGGATAGTCTTTAGTTCTAGGTACTTTCTGGGTAGAATGATATCTAAAAACTATTTCTAAAAATTACTCGCTACGATTTCTAAAAAGTATTCTATCGTATTTTGGACAAGATTTTTTTTTTTGAACACTTCTTTTAAGAATCGATATAGCAAGTCATCTTTCCCAATATCTTCATACTTTAAGGATAAGTGCTATCGATGATCTGTTTGCTTACAAGCTATCATAGCTCGCTCGTTCCTCAAATCGCTGATAATAATTCAATGATCTCTGTTGAAAGTGAAGCGCCACCGTGACTCGGCGTTTTAAAGTACGCGAGAGAAAAATCGTAATATTATAAATCGTTGTAACTCTCGTGCACAGATGACTATACATTCATGACGCAAGTACAGAGACAATATCGTTGTAGATATTTGCAAACGTGCTCGACACTTTTAATCGACCGAATGATGATAAGTTAATGATGATGATCCAAAAATCAAGAATTGAGAATGAGAAAAAACCAAGAATTGAGAATGAAATGTATGTATGAGTGCGACTTCTCGGCTCGCGAAGATCGGAGCAATTGGGAGAGGAGATAAAAATTTGACGTAAAGAAAAAATATAAATATGAAACAATAAGAACGATGACTATACTAAAACAAAATTGGCTTACATACACCTGAGACGGCTAAAAGTAAGATTATGTTTAAGAATTTTTTTGTGTATAAAACTGGATTTTATTGAACAACCATGATATACATTTTAACGTATGACATTTTATCCATATTGTGTGAAAATTTGGTTCAAAAATTTCAAACGGTAAAAAAGTTACAGTCGTTTTCCTGGGACGTGTTTTTGTTGACAGCGTTTGCGGTACAAGACGTGCCTCTGCCATTTTTTATCTAAAAAAAATATTTGTTTCTTAAAGTAGATAGATAAAACTCGTACTTATCGAGCTGGAATTCAAAAATTTAATTTTTTCGGGTCATGGCAGTCACTGGAATAAAACAGGCGACTTTTCGCCTCAAAATGGTTCAGTACTTATGACGAAAAAAAAAAATATGCCAGGTATCGAAAAAACGGCTCGATAAGTACTAGATTATTGTGTGAAGCATAACTGTGCAAAAC
This sequence comes from Ophion ventricosus, assembly GCA_963932345.1. Taxonomy (NCBI): domain Eukaryota; kingdom Metazoa; phylum Arthropoda; class Insecta; order Hymenoptera; family Ichneumonidae; genus Ophion; species Ophion ventricosus. The sequence goes on along the minus strand of OZ010723.1, from coordinate 14,053,851 downwards.
TTGATCCCGATCGGTCCAGTAGTTGCGGAGATATTTCTGGTACCGATTTTGAAAACACTGTTTCGAGTAAGACGCGTTTAAAGTTTGGAGTACACTTTACACTGAAATAACTGGTTTATTTTAAACTTACATGAAATCGTCGATTCCTGGGCCACATGACGGATCTTCCTTAGATGTTGACGCTTCCATTAGATCTTTTTTTTTTTTTTGCTGTGTCAACCTCATTCATAGTCAAACTCATAATCAAACAGATGACAAAGGCCACGCCTACTTGCGCCCCAACCGTTAGTCGTTGCTCACTCGGTCAGTTACAAAAAGCTATAACTTCATCATCACTGTGAATTTCCTTATGAAATTTTCAGGGTAGACACTCAAAGGACACTTTCGAATGAGCACCTGTTTGAAAAATCGATCTTTCTGACCTACCCAGGTGTATGTAAGCCCTCAACTGTATTACATTACGAGAGTATATGTATTTGTTATTGTTTCAATTGAATTTTACCGTGCTTTATTCTCCGATCCCAACTTTTTTATATATTATTTTTACAAAGTTCCTTCGAATGCCCTTCCAGGCTTCGACATATCGTCTTCCAATCCATTCTGCTCATCGGCAATTAAAACTTTGATTTTCCAATACTCGAATTTAACTTCGAATGTGATAGAACAATTGGCGAATCCTCTTGGCCGTACAGTGTCGCGTAACTTTCTATCTGGCTCGGTGCCACCGCCGGGTACACGTGATTGGTATAGATAAAAAAAAAAAAAGAAACATCCGGTAGAGCCCCACCATCGTCACTGGAGATTCGTAAGAGCGCGAGGCGCATTGGGTATGTGGTACGAGCACAGTTAGGACCGGAAAACCAGGTTGGCCAGTACACTTGGCAACAGAAATTTTTCCCAGTGCTTCATATCACCTCTGACAAGTACATACAACGATACTCCGTGCTTCGCACATCGTTTACACGCAGTCTTTCACTCTTCCGCGATCTCGTTCCTGAAGACATAATGCGGACTGTCTTCTTGATCGTTCTTACATTAATATCGTTGTCGTTCGTTTTATATTGGTTCTACATCGGTTCGAGGAGCGTCGTTTTGCCGCAACTTCCGGAAACTTGGTGGGGACCCGGAAGTAGCAAAAATGCAGACACCGCCGTGAGACCTTTCAAAATAACGTTCTCCGACGAGGTAAAACGCACAATCTCGATATTAAAACTGACAAGAGTTCGTTCGGGTTTGTTCGAATTTTTCCAAGCTTTACTCTCATTGGATTACTCATTACGTCTGATTATTCTTATCGCGTGGACGTAGATCTGTGTAGATAAAATCCATAAATGAGAAGAAAAAAAATTCAGACAATTCCGGACGGGGCAAAATGCAATTCGAAAATGAAGTTTCTTCAGTTATTTCAGGATTTCATTTTTCCGAGGCTCCGTTGCGCGCGGTATCGTGAAAATTAATGAAATTCGCCTGAGCTGACACATCGCCGTAGCCGGGAAACGGATTTGAACGGGGCTTTTACCTATTATAGTACTCCAATAGAAATGTGTTATAGCAAAGCCATACGATGCAACGCTCAGCCGTTTACGAGAAAAATTACAGTAAAAAATTCGACGCAGCTCATAATATATATTTATTTATTTATCGCGCCGCTTCGAAAATTCTTGTTATTTTCGAGGTTGAGCGTTGCATCGTATGGCTTTGTTAGAACACATTTCTGGTGAAGTACAATAATAAGCAAAAATCTCGGCCAAATCCGTTTCCCGGCTATGACGATGTCCCCTTGTGAGAGAAACTCTTGATAATCATAATAAAAGTAATTTCCATTACCCTACGACCGACATTTCAATGAATTTATTACAGGACGTGAAGGATCTGAAGTCACGATTGAAAAATACGAGAAAATTTCCTCCTGCATTGGATGGCAGCGGTTGGAGTTACGGTGTAGACGGTGGAAACTTCTTGCCAATTATAATACGTTACTGGCTCGAGGAGTATGACTTCAAAGAACGTGAATTGTATCTTAATCGTTATCCACAATTTGTCACCAATATTCAAGGTCGCATATACGAATAGTGTTTTTTGCACAAAGTATCCTCGTCACGGTGCTTATTTGTTGCATATTATTAAAATCTCGTAGCCATTGGGAGCATTGTTTCGTCACGTCTACTCATATTCTTGTGCCATTTGGTTTAAAAATGGGCAATAATTCATGAAAATAACACTCAGCCAGTACTTTCAACTTAACCTTTTAAGGACGGGGCTGGTCGATATATCGACCAGCAGTTAGGCTTGGGACTTCAATTGAGAAATTTTTTCAATTGGATTTTTTTTTAGATTTCATCTAAAAAAAAAGTCGATTTTAATGGAAATTTCCCCGTCCTTAAAAGGTTAAGGGGGGAGAATTCTTTACAATGTTCAAAAAATCGATTTTTCACATATTTCGAGAGCATAATAGATTAAGAGTATACTGGAAAATCGAAATATGAAATATTCGCGGAGTTATAGCACATAGTCGTATAGCATAGTCATATAGCACATTATCGTATTGAAACTGCATTTTCAAGAACTGCTCATGTTACAGCTCAAAAAGTTGTTGATCTATCTGACTAAAATATTGGGAGGTTTCTCACTGTAACATTATCGGAAGGATATGCCTAAAGTTTTAAGGTTATCGCGTAAATAAATTACTTTTTTTGGGGTAAAAATTGTCGAGAAAATTATCAAAAATATGAAAATTTGATTAAAAAGCCTACTTAATTTTTAAATTTATACTTTTTTTTATTTTTATAGGTATGTCCTTCCCCTACACATGTCAATGAATGAAAAATATTTTCGATTTCGATTTCAGATCAAGAGAAAAAATACTTTTCGATATCACGCTAAAGACGCCTAAATACCTCATAACGCCGCCATTTTGTTTTGTATTTTTTTTTAAATAAAAACATTTATTTTAATACTTGAAAGTTGTTATAAGATAATGTCAAAATTTTAAAATAATGCGATTATTTTATCACCTTTGAATAGGCAGCAGATCATCGTCGTAGGTGTCAGTTCTAGGTAGTTTCTGGGTAAGATACTATGGTATTTGTATTGTTTGGTGTATTTGAAAAGAGTTCTGGCTTCTGACTGTTACCAAATAATTGTAAACAATTTTTATCAGCGACTTAACTATTCAACTGTGATCTGCTGATGCATAGGTGTGAGGTTTAGGTGTCTTTTACGTGGTAAATTATAGTTCCAGTGTTGTTTGATAGATTTGAGAAGAGTTCTGGCTTTTAGCTATTTTTAAATAATAATTCACAATTTTTATCAGCACCTTGACTATGCAAGTGTGATCTGCTGATGGATAGTCGTTAGTTCTAGGTACTTTGTGGGTGGGATACTGTGGTATTTGTATTGTTTGATGTATTCGAAAAGAGTTCTGGCTCCTAACTGTTGTCAAATAATTGTAAAAAAATGTTATCAGCATCTTAACTATGCAAGTGTGATCTGCTGATGGGTAGGTGTCAGTTCTAGGTAGTTTCTGGATAAGATGCTATGGTATTTGTATTGTTTGATGTATTTGAAAAGAGTTCTGGCTTCTGACTGTTACCAAATAATTGTAAATAATTTTTATCAGCGACTTAACTATTCAAGTGTGATCTGCTGATGCATAGGTGTGAGGTTTAGGTGGCTTTTACGTGGTAAATTAGAGTTCCAGTGTTGGGTGATTCATTTGAGAAGAGTTCTGGCTTTTAGCTATTTTTAAATAATAATTCACAATTTTTATCAGCACCTTGACTATGCAAGTGTGATCTGCTGATTCATGAAAAATTATTCATTTTCGAGCGTCTAAACGGCGTCCCCTTTAAACTATTGCGAGGCGTGATATACGCAATCACAAGATTTCTGCCCTAATTCAACTTTAAATTAACAAATACAGGAAAAAATCATCAAACGAGACACTTTCAGCTGGAAGTTTGAGACTTGATGTACATATTTGAGAATTTCAAATGTCGGCTACTTTTACCTATAATTATATCTACTATAGATCCTCAATGGATCAATGCACTCTTAATAGTTATTTTTTTTAATGCAAATTAACGTATACTTGACGAATTTGAAAAAGTTCGATCAACGCGGACATTCGTCTCTTTCCTAACTGATCGTTTGTCGTCATTCAAGGCTTGGATATTCACTACGTGCACGTGAAGCCGAAAAACGTTTCGCCGAAAAAACGTGTTCTGCCGTTGCTCATTCAACACGGTTGGCCAGGCTCGACAGTGGAATTTCACAAAATTATACCACTACTGACGAGCCCGCGGGAGGAATACGATTTCGTCTTCGAGGTGATCGCACCGTCACTTCCGGGTTTTGGATTTTCAAACTCCGCGATAAAGCCAGGGCTTGGAAGTCCCCAGATGGCGGTCGTTCTGAAAAACCTCATGCTGCGAATTGGCTTCGACAAGTTTTACACCCAGGGTGGTGACTGGGGAGCTGTGACGACGGCCCATCTCGCAGCGTTGTTTCCTCAACAGTGAGCCAATTGATTATTTTACCAATCCTGTCCTTTTGACAGTTCGAAGAAACACAGAATAAGTAGTATCATTTTTTTTTTCACAAATCGAAGACATAACGCATTGATCTTGGATGGGAGAATATAAATATATATTTTTCCTAATGTTCCTTTTCATGCAATCCTTTTAAGTAGCTGAACGGTCAGCCATCCGACTGTTGGCCCACTAATGGCCCATTTTAACTGTCAAATGTATTTTCGTTTGCCTAATCCGCGACGACGTTTCGTTTCTTCATTTGCACGAAACGTTTGTCAACAGCGTCCTGGGCATGCATTCGAACATGTGCTGCTCATTGTCCACGAAGAATATGCTGAAGACTATTTTGTACGGGATCGCGCCGTCTCTGCTACTTTCAGAAGAGTATCAACGCTTGATGTATCCGCTCAAGGGAATCTTGATAAATAAATTAGTGGAGACCGGATATTTGCACATTCAAGCCACGAAGCCGGACACAGTGGGTAAGAAATTGCAAAAATCGTAGGAATGACAGAAGAAGGCGCGATCTATGGCATACTGCCCCCTTGCGTGAGTCAGCTCCTTTGTATTCTTATCAGGAATACTTTGGCATTTTTTTTTTTTTTCCAAGCCTCTTCCCTCGATCAAACCGTTATCCATGCTGCGACTGTAGAGCTGAAAATTTCATTCGTACATGTGAAAAAAAAAAAGAAAAAAAAAACATTTATCATCGTACAGATATTTACGAAGAAAAAAAAAACGATAAATTCTTCCATACTACGGCAATCTCTGCGTTTGCGTCGTAGATGTCAAACTTTCAATTGACGTGCAGATAATTACGTAGAGTACGAAGTGCGAGGGAAACGGGAATTCTTCCGTGGCAGAGAAGACAGTAATAACATCGTAAAATAATTTACGTGGAGTTGTGAAAAATTACTGTTTAAGGGAACGGACTACGAGTCCTAAAAATAGGTGGATATGTTCCAAATTGATTGAACGAAAATAATGCGATTTTCTTTTGTTTTTTTTTTTCATAATCGTTAGTGTATGTATTGGACAAAGAAAATTCGTGCATTAAATTTATCCGATTGTATTCTGAGCGTTTTCCGCTAGATCTCTTTAGTGAGCCATATCTCACGATGTATACATCGCATCAGGTCATATTAAAGGGCGATTTAAAGGTGACATTACGCTTCAAAAAAAGTTCTTTGACAGTTTTGTGTTTTGGTGAAGCCAGTTGTGTGTTACAGCGTTCCAAAATGGAGGTAAAAAAAAAGAGAAAATTCGATACATTCTTCAGTACCACTACGACCAAGGTGAAAAGGCGGAGCAGGTGGCCAAAAAAATTTGTGCTGTTTATGGACCCAATACAGTATCGAATGCAACGGCAAAGCGGTGGTCCCAACGATTCCGTTCTGGTAATATGAACGTCGACGATGAGGCACGCTCTGGTAGGCCAATCGTCGAAAATGTCGATAAAAACATGGAAATCGTCGAGTCGGACCGGCATGTGAGCACTTATTCCATTGCCCAGGAACTGAAGATTAGCCAGAAAACCGTTTGGAACCATTTGCATAAGGCTGGTCTCAAGAAGAAGCTCGATGTACGGGTGCCACACGAATTGACGCAAAAGAACCTTTTGGACCGAATTGATGCCTGCGATTCTTTGCTGAAACGTAACGAAATCGACCCGTTTTTTGAAGCGGATGGTGACTGGCGACGAAAAATGGGTCACATACGAGAACAACAGCCGAAAAAGATCGTGGTCCAATCGCGGTGAGCCGGCCCAAACGATCGCCAAGCCCGGATTAACGGCCAAGAAGGTTTTGCTGAGGGTTTGGTTGGATTGGAAGAGAATCATCCACTATGAGCTGCTCCCATCGGGCCAAACACTCAATTCGGACCTCTACTGTCAACAACTGACCAGATTGAAGCAGGCGATCGAACAGAAGCGGCCAGAATTGGCCAATAGGAAGAGTGTTGTGTTCCATCAAGACAACGCCAGGCCGCACACATCTTTAACGACGCGCCAGAAGCTCCGAGAGCTTGGATGGGAGGTTCTATCGCACCCGCCGTATAGCCCAGACCTGGCACCAAGCGATTATCACCTTTTCAAGCATTTGCAAAATTCTCTTCATAGTACAAAACTGGCCTCAAGAGAGGCTTGTGAAAATGAGCTGGTCCAGTTTTTTACCAATAGGGACGAGGACTTCTTCAATCGCGCAATTATGAAATTGCCTTCAAAATGGACAAAAGTTATCGAACTAAAGGGCGCATATTTGATCTAAATCGGATAATCCTAACTACGTTAATTTCATCGTCGAAATAAAGCGTAAAAACGCTCAGAACTTTTTACTTCATCTAATATTAATGAAAGATTCAAGTTGAAAAATTTTTTTTTATGGTTTTCCTTCGTTTTGCAGGAATCGGGCTCATCGACTCGCCGGCAGGATTAGCCGCGTACGTGCTCGAAAAATTCAGCACGGCCACGAATTCTTCGTACAGATTCACCAAAGACGGTGGTTTGTTCGAAAAGTACACGCCCGACGAACTTATCGACAATTTAATGATGTACTGGATATCCGGGAGCATGACGACGTCCATGAGAATTTACGCGGAAACGTTCAATCGAAATACCATGAGCCTTGGAATCGACGCGTGAGTTTGTTACAAACGGAAACAACAAATTGCAAAAAAAAAAAAAAAAAAGATTAAGGCCTTGAACTTTTTGTTAATCGAAAACAATGTTTTTTTTTTTTTTTATTTCCATTTTAGCGTACCAATCACCGTCCCGAGCGCCTGCGCCCAATTTCCCAACGAAATCATTCATCAGCCTCCGCATTTTTTGAGCGACCGCTACGTAAATTTGCTCCGCGCAAAAATAATGCCTCGCGGTGGTCATTTCGCGGCTCTCGAAGAGCCCGAATTGTTGGCCAACGACGTATGGGAAACGATAGCGGAAATGGAAGCGCGGAGAAAAAAAACGAAGAGCAACGAAAAATCGACGGAACTCTGAAATTCAAATACGCGAAGATAACAAGTTTAAAAAAAAATTCTTCTCATAATCGTTTATTCGTAATTATAGCGTAAAGAAACGTCTAGTTTTATCTTTGTCGCAGAGAATAAAAAATTTCACGTGCGTGGAGAAAAAGTCCCTATTCGAAACAATGTAATAAACGAAACAATGTATTCCGTTGTTGCCGAAGAATTTACGCAACTCGAAAAAATTTACAAAGAAGAAATCATGCCTTTTTACACAACAGTGCATAAATTTGATTAAAAAAAAACCTTTACTGATTTTTCATTCTCAACGACGCAGGCCCTGGCATCCCCAAATACAATCTTGAGGGACCAGTCCACTTTGGAGCCACGAAAAAAAGGCTATTTTCGCGATTTTTTTTTTAAGGATTTTATAAAAGATATGAATATAAAAGTTGTTGGGCTTGATAAATAAAGTCTTGAAATACATAAAAAAAAAATTTAATTCATTTTTATTCATTTTTAAGTACAAAAACGATAGTTTAACGTAACGCCTCAAAAATAGGTGGGCTAGGTAGCTCCATCACAACTCGGCAACGGCTTGTCTGAAACAAAAAAATCAAAGTCCATTAGATTCAGTATGACACCAGCTACAAAATGACCCTCGGATATAAAGTTTTATCAAAAAATAAAAAAAATGGCAGATGAAAAACGAAAAAAATAAAATAAAAAACGCGTTTTTTTCGCAGTTTTTCGCAACAAAAAAAAGAGTAAAAATCAACATTTTAAAACCATCGAGGGTCATCTTGTTGCGAATCATGTTTACAATATGTGGTTCAAATTTCAAGAGAATCGGTTTATTAGTTTTAGAGATACGATGGAGCTAGATTTTGAAAACGTTGTTTCGAGAAAAACGCGGTTTGAAGTTTATACTATGAAAAACTCTTACCTAAACTCAATCGGCAATTCCTGCACCGTGCAAAATCCCTTCTGATTGCTCATCATCGTCGATTTCTTCAAGTCTTGCTTGCTCTCGATTTTTTGAAATTTTCAAAGTTGACTGGCCCCTTAAGTACTCCGAATCGAGCAACACCCTCGTATTTGCTTCATTATTTTGACAACTCCGTTTCGTTTAAGCGTCAATAGATAAGCGAGATCGTCCCAGTAATGCGAAATCGTCGTCAGCCAAGCCATGCGAAGAAATATCAATTTTTATACACCGAACGACAATACAATGCTCGCGATTATGCAATCAGCGAAGAAGAAAAAACCAGTCTTATGGTCGAACGGGAAACGCTACCGTGACGCGGCGTTTTCAAGTACGGGAGAGAATAATCGTAATATAACAAATCGATATTACTCGCGTGCATCAGACGAGTATTTATTCATGAAGCAAGTCATTACAGAGGTAACATCAGTATGAGATATTTGCAAACCAGTCGTAAAAAGAATAGTAAAAAAATTTCAAAAAAAACGGAATGAAGGTGAATTCCTCCCCTTCAAAATGCCGTTTATTAAATTCATTTGTGTCAACTATCGACGAAATGGCATAAACAACAGTTCCGGAACTTTTTTGAATTTTTGTCCGGAAACTTTTCGCCGGTAGTGTGTATGTATATATATATATATATATTCTGAAAATCGAATGCTTATTTTCTTTCATTTTGTATAGTCGTCCCTCGTCGAGTATCCCGATTTCTTCTTATCATATATCGGAGATCGTGATTTTTCCAACATCATAAAAGGCGTTACTAGAGCTGCGCTAGTTTCGCTTTTGTGTAGATATTTGAAAGAAACTTCCGTTTTGTTTTTTCTCTAAAGTAAGAACATTACGTTTACGCTTAAGAATCGAAGGACTTGAACTCAAGCTCCTGATACATATGAATAACAATTTTCAATAATTCACATTTATCTGTACGAGGTGCAAGGAACAAATGAATATTACCGGTAGAAGCCAGTGTGCAATCGGACTAGGAAGACGAAAAACGCGTATATTTCGAGCGACATATTTCGCGACACAATGTATATTCAATTCAAATTTCATCAACATTCAAATAATTGAGCGTTCGAATAAATCAAATCGTGGTTCGGATAATTAAGGATTTGGATAATTGAGGTTCGTATAATCGAAGTTCTACTGTATAGCAAGTACGTGATTCAGTGAATAACAACGCGACTGAGGATAAAGAGGAAGATAGAGCTATATAATTTTCGAACGCCCTACTCTTACGGTGTTTTTATCGGTGTATTAACACCAATATAGACAGCCTGACGCACATGTGTGAGCAAAGTTACGTCTGCCAAACGGTACATGCAGACGAGAAGTCAGACTGGGTGGGGGGTGTATTCAATGTCACGCAAAGCTGCGCGAATAAGAAGCTCGCGATCTACGCGTAGCGTGTTTCTCTAATTGGACCACGGAGTATACAACCGAGGGGTTCCTTCGCAATCAGTTCACCGTTGGACGTCGTGCGAAGAGGACATCAGACTTTGATACGCGATGCTCAAAGTCGTCGGCCTCGTCGTCCTCTTCGGAATCGGGGCATCTTACCTTTTAGAGTAAATAAACGCACGTTTGTTCATGTAGAAATCGTTGATAATTCTTTCTGTTGCAACTTTTCAAGAATTGAGAAGAATTATTGTTCTCTTTTTTTCTTCTTCTCGTTCGACAGTTATCTCGGAGGAGAGACCGATGTAGAAGTGCCTCAATTGCCGGACACGTACTGGGGTCCGCTGGAACCGAGAAAAGTAAACGAGAATATAGCCAGCTTTAAAATATCGGTAGCCGAAGAGGTAAGAATAATAATTTTAAACGATTGAATCTCATGATTAAAATCTAGACGCTTTTTTTGCTGACGGTGGGGATCAAGAAGCGGGTAGGGGGGGGGGGGAGGAGAGTGACCGGGAGTCCTTAAAGATAATAGACGATGTCGCTAAATGAGAAGGCATTGCTATTTATTACTTTTTTCACTCTTAACCTTTAGGCATTATCAATTGAAAAGAAAAACGTTTCTTATCCCAATTTTTATTTTAATATTATTACGAAACGATTAATAATGATCGTTTTCCATCAAATGATGGTCTTGATATTTCTTCTCTTGATTTTCTCATCTTTCAGCCATTTAGAGATCGATTGAAAAACATATTTCAATAGCATTGGGAAAATATTGAGCAGTGGATAATCATCGTTATCAATCGTGTTTATTGGAAATGCTTCCTTTATATTTTTTATTCATCCACCAAATGTAGACCGTAGGGAAGCTTTGCGAGCAAGATGAAACGATAAAGGAGCAACGTGCAAGTTTTTTTCACTCTAAAGATTCTCATTTTATACGAAGCCTCCGTATTTTCTGTATTCGAAAATTCGGATATCTCGATATTTTTTATATTTTCGGAGAATTCAAAATTCGTAATTCAGGCCTCTTGAGTGATCGTAATAAAATTCGATGTCAGGATCGAAATTTGAATGCAGTTAGAAGGCTTGTTGAATTTTGCGAAAAGTATGAATTTTTATAAAATCTGAACATAATTTTATAGTGGATTTGCCTAATTAATATTGAAGAATCAAAAGGAAAAATAAATCCTTCATATGCTTATTGTCATCGTATCTGAGGGTAAGGCAACTTTCCAATGAGAGCACATGCGAAGCTACTGCAAATTAAAAGTGTTTGTTACGAGGCAGCGAGATAACTTCATAAACGAACGCCGAGATTGGAGAATCTTCAAAAAATAATTGTTCCTTTGTGTGTAATTTATAATCTGTAATTTGATGCACTTTACCTCATTCCGAAGGTTATCCGCGACTTGCACCATCGCCTGGAGTCGCATAAAAAATTGACTGTTCCGCTCGAGGAGACCGGTTGGGAATATGGAATATCTGGAAAATATATGCACAGTGTTATCGACCATTGGAAAACGAAGTACGACTGGCGCAAGAGAGAAGCTTTGCTCAACAAGTATCCTCAATACAAAACCGTAATCCAAGGTAATTTATTAATTTCTGTCTCGCCAATGAGCTGTCGATTCTCCGAGTTCAAAGTGACAAAATGGTATTTAACATTCAACGTGTAATTGGTCTTTTGTCTCGCTCGGATTCATCCAAGGATTGAACATCCACTTTTATCGTGTTCCTCCGCAACAAGCAAAAGATGGAAAGAAACGACGAGTCCTACCGCTCTTACTGGTTCACGGATGGCCAGGCTCGGTTGTTGAATTTCAAAAGATTATCCCGATGTTAACGACACCCAGAAAAGATCGTGACTACGTCTTCGAAGTCGTGGCGCCTTCTCTGCCCGGTTACGGTTTCTCAGATGCAGCTGTTCGTCCGGGACTTGGCCCTGCTCAGGTGAGAATTCTCGTTCTCGGCAACTGGCAAAACTTGTGTCGATTGAGGAAGCTTTATCCTCCCCAGAGATTGCGGAAGCCCCAGACCGACCGTGCGCTTGCTACTGGCGGCTGAGAGTTTGTTATTCGCCTCCAATGGGCGACATTTCTAAAGTTCTAAATCATAAAAAGAGGTCCAATTAGCAGGATGTTTCTTACGGTATTCCTTTCGCAGAGGGCCTCAATTTGTGAGCGCAAAAACCAGAGCCCTTTTACATTATTGGTAGATTACAGTGATGCTTGATAATAATAAGTTACAGTCAACTATTATACCCAATGATGAACTGGAATGAAAAAATTCGCATAAATTTTGTAGATTCAGACGTTTTAAGATGTTCTCTGCTAAGTTGCGCCTACAAAAGTTTTTCTGCCAGTCACATTTTTGTAAGTTTTATCATAAATATTTTCTTATTATCATTATTTTCTTGAAAAATTCGGCAATGCTGTGTTTTTTATTGTCGTTGCGGACAGAGTGTCATTTCCAAGTGCTGCATAAATTAAATGATTTTTAAAGTGATAATTGTTTATTAAAAGTTCGGTAACTTGGCTTGAAATTTTACCAGTATACCGTGATGTCCTTTTACCTAATTGTGAACAAAACCAAGTTAATGTTAAATATTCAAGTTTCGTGAATGGAATACCTCAAGCAGTTTCTCAGTTATATTTTTTTCTCTTCCGCAGATAGGCGTCGTGTTGAAAAATCTCATGAGCAGACTCGGCTATGAGAAATTTTACACGCAAGGCGGTGACTGGGGTGCCATTATAACTTCCGTCATGGCAAGCATGTTTCCTGACAGGTGAACACACTCGGGACAATACATCGGCAAGTGCCTGCGTAGGACAATAAGAAAAGTGTGTATGCTCGAATTTCAGGGTGATCGGGAGTCACTCGAACATGTGTTTCGGGGAAAATGGAAAAGGAATGTTCTACAAGCTTGTCGCGGCTTACTATCCGTCTCTAGTAGTGAGCCCTGAGCACGCGTCCAGAATGTATCCGCTGAAAGATCATTTGGCTCTTATACTGCGCGAGAGCGGCTACATGCATTTGCAGGCCACGAAGCCCGACACGATTGGTAAATAATGCGAATAAAATACAATTGAGCAATTTTTCATCCGGCAAGATCAGTGCGTTGGGTGACGTTTTGCGCATTCCGAATTTCGGCAATAAACAGTGAGATTCGTTGACAGGTAATGCTCTATTGGACTCACCGGTCGGTCTCGCCACTTACATACTCGAGAAATTCAGCACTTGGACGAATCGCGATTACGCGAAACGCGACGATGGTGGCCTTCTCGAAAAATTCACGATGGACGAGCTACTTGACAATGTTATGGTTTACTGGCTAACTGATTCCATTACATCGAGCATGAGACTCTACGCGGAGACATTCAACTGGGAATACCAGGCCAAAAAATGGGAACAGTAAGGAAACGATATATTCGATAAATTTTTCCGACATTGCTATTGGGAGGAAACAAAGAGTTCTCATTTCTCATTGGCTTGAAAGGTTATTGCTATTTTGTTGAATTTTGTTTGTTTGAATTGAATTTAAACGATGGCCCTGCATCATCAGTTATAAAATCGGGCCCTCCCGGAAACAAGCAATTTCATAGCAGATTAGCTTTTGTTTGGATGTAAGTTTGAGTTTAAGTTTGTTTGGGTTTGTTTGGGTGTAAGTTTGGGTTTAAGTTTTTTTGGGTTTAAGTTTGTTTGGGTTTGTTTAGAACTAAGTTTGTGTTTAAGTTTGTTTGGGTTTGTTTGGATGTAAGTTTGGGTTTAAGTTTGTTTGGATTAGATTTTAAACATCCGCGGATTTTGAAATACCCGCCAGTTAATGCTTGACTGTGAGTGGCGCACTCGACAGCGCCAGTAACGCGGTGTCGCGCCACGTTTACCTACAAATTTCGTTAATGTCCGAAAACAAATGATTCGAGCGTAAAATTCACATGTTTTTTCGAGTACTATTAATGAACGAAGTAGAGAAACCATTTGATTATTTAACACGATATTTCCAACGCTATGATCACGTTTTGCTCAGTTTTTTATATATTAATCTCGGTATTATTGTTGTCTCTACAGCCCTACTAACTGGTGTTTACGGTGACGTTAAAGTTTGCATCGTTGAAACGCAACGATTTTGTTGTTATTTCTTTCTTTTTTAATTATTATTCGAAACCTTCGCTTTTGCAACTCGAGATCGAAAAACTGTAATGAAAATATGTAAAATCGTTCTGATGATTTTCCTAGCCAAAATCGGCGTAAAATAAATGTTTTCAATAAAAAAAAATTAGTTTTCGTTGCGTTCCAAGGATGCGAATTTCAAGATCATTGTTTACGAGGTGTTACGCGTATTACCAAAAATGGATAAAAGTTCAACTTGAACATTAAAAATCTCCGAAAGTATGTTGCGAAAACGATTGATTTTTGGATAGTTAAGGAGAGAAAACACTTTAGAATTTGCAAAAAAATCAATTTTGTTTACATATTTCGAAACTATAATATATTAAGATACTGTTGAAAGGATAAATCGAAATATGAAATATTTACAGAGTTATAGCTCATAGTGGAGAGCGCCGAGACCGCATACCTAAGGGCGGAGCATTTTTTTCTTCACAGTACTTTTGTATATACCTGCTGTACCACTTGTTTTTGTACAACAGATGTTCGTGAGAATACTGCCAAAAAAATTCACAAAAAATGGCTCATGTTCGGGCATCTAATGGGTTTTCTCCCCTTAATGCATCCTAATCTCTCGATATAAATTTCAACCGTCCACAAGCATTTCGATTTTGGTGTCGAGACTCCTTCAGGAACATATCTTCCAACTTCCAAGTTGATACACGCAATGAATGCAATTTTCCATACAAACATTTACACCTCGTTACACCCCGTTAAGAGTTGATTTTCGAAAAATCTTTTCTCAGTGCACATATCTTCCGAATTTCATGTTTCTATCTTCAGCTGTTTAGGCTGTGAGTTGTGTTTGTCAGTCAGTCAATGGCGAAACTTTTATATCTATAGATTATTCGCAATACCGAACGAAGCGAAACGTAGCCGCAACATTTGTGGTCCGCGTTGGTCAGTCGAAGTACTACTCGTCCATATTTTAGCCAAGCGAATTTCCGCGAACACCCGATAAACGATAAACGTTACTTGCGAGTCTAATGTAAAATTGAATTTGATTTTTCTTTCAGTATGCCTGTCAAAGTGCCGACGGCTTGTGCGTCCTTCCCCCACGAGCTTGGCTATACACCGGACAAGCTACTCAAGTATCGCTTCAAGAATTTGACCCAGCACAATCATCTGCCGCGCGGCGGACACTTTGCGGCGTTCGAGGAGCCCGAATTGCTCGCCGAGGACTTTTGGAGCTTCGTAGATAAAGTCGAGAATGCGAAAAATCGCGTATAGAACGCGATCTTACAAACGAAAGAGACGAATATAGCCAGGCTGGTACGTTTCAATCGAGTATTTCGATCAAACGTGCGCCTCGGATCATGCATAATAATTGACCGAGGTGGTTTATTTTTTTTTTTTTTTCGTAACGCGAAGAAACGTATTGCCTCGTTGAGCGAGTAAGTACGGTCACCAAGCAGGAAACGACGAAGCGTCTGAGGCCTGGGTTCGTCCAGCAGCCTCGTCGATTTGCTCTACCTCGGGTAGACTTTGATCTAAGAATAATACAACGGCCTCAATAGTCCAGTAAAAGAGACAAAAACCCAGCATTTTTCAGCCTAGAATTAGAATTTTTTACTGAAGCTGGATGGTTGCGTACTGAAAGTAACCCCAATGAAATTTTGCCCCTCAACTCGCCACAAGCGTGGCTGCGAGTGCGAGCAGTACGGACACATAGGACGTCTCTTTTTTCCAGTGATGCGCAACTAGTAAATTCCCTAACTTTATGACGTTAAAACGGATTTTAAAAAAGGCCTAAACATTTTTTTTCTCGCCAGAAATCCAGAGGAACTTATCCTAATTCAATACATATCGAACATTTTTCTTTTTTCAAATATATAAATGTTTTATTCGATTTTCTAAAGATGTACGGTTTTCGCATCAACCCCGAATTTTCGAATCGTTTTTGTGCCGCTATTTTCAAAGATAGGAGGTTGAACGTCAGATAACTTTATACGTATTTTATTATTCCAAACAACTTTTGTTTGAAACATTTTTCGATCGGGCTACTAATCCTTAGTAGATCGGGCTACTAATCCTTCACAGCGAATCATTTCGTGCACATGGGGTCAATTTGACCCCAGGCCATTTTTGACCTCGAATATCTCGGTAACTATGAGCTTTTCGGAAAAAAAGGTTCAGTCACTTTTTGCAGTGAATCGATCAAACTTTAAGGCCGCGAAGTTAGATTTGCAAAAAAAGCTTTTATAATTGTTCAAAAACGTGCTTAAAGTTGATGGTACGCAAAAAAAGCGCTGCAGGTCGGAAAAAAATTTTGGGGTCAGGCTGACCCCGGATGCACACTAAGGTTTAATAATCGATATACGGCGATTTTTAAGTTTTCAACCCCTATTTCTTAGGATTGGGGCGAGTCGAGGGGCAAAATTTCATTGAGGCTTACTTTCAATATGCAACCATCTAGCTTCAATAAAACATTCGAATTCTACGCTAAATAGTTCTGGGTTTTCGTCTCTTTTACTGGACTACAACGGGGACCTTCGTGCTCTTTTGTCCAGTCATCATGAGTGCGCTAATATATTTCCATTTTGTACCTTTTTTGCATTGGAAAAAAAAAAACTAACCGAGCGCACACTTCAAGCCGTTCGTTTTTATCTGCGGTCGGTACAAAGAGTTACCTACCTTGCCGACCGCCAAGATAGAAAAAATCGCAATTTTGATACGCACGCGTTATCGTCTGCTTTTCTAATCGCTGAGAAATCGGCGAAGGATCCCAAGTCGAGAGAGAATTCTCGATCTCGAAACAATGTAAGTTTCCCCGCCACTCACCATGCGACTCGAAGAACTTTTCGTACAGTTACTGAATAAAGTTTGACACAAAAAAACAGAAGAAATAAAAAGTTGCATCGTTTGCCAGAGCAGCGTGCGCTCGTCTTTGTGAGAGTCATTCGTCCTGTTCGAAAACACAGGAAACACCTCGAAGGGATCGTGTACGCTTTGGAAAAGCGTGCAAGCGTTTGTCCCGAAGGGAGGGGACAGATGGGACGAATATCGCGAGAGTTTGCGACGCTGCGATGACTCATAGGCACAGGAAGCTAAGGGAAAATAGCTCGATCGCGCTGAAAGACACACGCGCCGTAAAAACTCTCGACGAAAAAGTTAACCGTCTTTATGTCACCGAAGCTCGAGTGCTTCGTACGGTTTTATTTTTATATACAACCCCTCGAATAAAGATCACGAGGAATAGCTATTTTTAATGTGTCTACCGGAAGTGCCATTGGAATTACTACGTCTTCAAGAGTCCTCGAAATATCGTCAATTCGATAGTCATTATTTTCCAGCATGAGAGCAGTTTTACGCGCGAATTTAAAAGTCCAGAAATTCGTCAAAAAATTGTGGCACAGTGATTCGTGAAAAAGTTCTCGGTAACTCGGAATCGCTCGAAATATTTTTTTAACGATTCTTATCGCTTGAAAAAATACATCACCGGCAGAGGGAGGGTCAAAGGCAAGGGGGGGGGGGGGGGTGCAGACGACTACTGTACAAATCTTGTTTGTGTTTATTCAATTTTTCAAGACTCGTCTCCATGATATAGTAACGCCATTTTTTATTTTAAAAAATCGTTAAAACTGCCGAACAACTTCCAGCCGGAAGTTTCGCCATTTTCATAGTTGCTGTAATAAAAAATAAAACAAATTTAACAATTCTGCAGAATTCTTGTCAAACTGAAAAACGTTTATTTTAACGAAATTTGGCTCATCTCTGGACGCACGTTCGCGTGAAGTTGGCGTAACGTAATACCGACGAGCGCACCGCATAAAAGTCAAGAGAGTGAGACGGAGCGAGGAGCGTACGAGAGAAAGGGAAGAGTCGATGAGCGGGGGCGTCGGTTTACATGAACGCTGCTGATACGCAGTCTTGGCCGGATCGTCGGGAAGTTTTGGTCGATTGTTACGAGACGGGGGCAATTTGCGAGACCGGCAAACGTAATCAATATAGATATACAAATGCAAGCATATTCGAGCTCGCGAGAGCGGGGGGCTGCGCGCGATGTCACGTGCGAACAATAGCAATGTGCAAAATCATCAAAGCGACGATACGATCGGGACTTTTTTCAATCGCTACATTTTCGTTGAACGAACGACAAAAGTCGCAGGGAAACGTTTCGAGCTTTCTTCCGTTTTCGAGCAACCCCGTGACTGGTTAAATGACGATCCGTGTATGTAAAGTTTGCGGAGAAACGGGGCCGAGATATCGATGAATAAAATAATGAGGGACTCGACGATAATTACTCATGCCGATGTTTACATTGGCCAAGAGCCGAGCACTTCGAAAATCAACAGGTGAGTGCCCCCCCCCCCCCCCCCGCACTGCTACAGCGCTAATTGTGCGAACTCACGGGAGGGCGATTGTCGCAATGAAAACAGAAAATATCGTACGCCTTTTTTTTCTTCCGTATATTTTATTTGAAGAAATTCAAAGAAATTTACATCATTTGGGTTTGAGTGTAATAACGATTGAGTATAGATGCATCCTCATTTTTGGCACTCAAACCTAAACAAAATTTCGTTTGGGCCTGTTTGGGTTTGGATATCAATGATGAAGACGTTCGCGTCTTTACTCGATCGATGAAATAATAACAATGAGTAGAAAACAAATAGAGTAAATGAATCAAATTAACCCAAACAAACGTCGTTTCGGTCTGTTTGGGTTTGGGCGGAGATGGTGAAGATGTTTACGTTTTCACTCGATCGATGAAATTATAATAATAAATACAATAAGTAAAATAAATCAAATGAATGAAGTAAATAAAATAAATAAAATAAACTCAAGCAAGCTTCGATTGGGTCTGTTTGGGTTTGCACGGAGATGGTGGAAACGTTCGCGTTTTCACTCGATCGATAAAATAATAATCATAAATAAAATAAGTAAAATTAATAAAATTAATAAAATTTAAATAATTAATAAAATTAATAAAAATGAATAAAATCAATACAATTGATAAATAACAAGTAAAATAAGTACAATAAATAAAATGAATAAAATTAATAAAATGAGTAAAACAAATCAAATAAACCTGAACAAACGTCATTTGGGTCTGTTTGGGTTTGGACCGAGATGGTGAAGACGTTCGCGTTTTCACTCGATCGGTGAAATAATAATAATAAATAAAATAAGTACCATAAGTAAAATAAATCAAATGAATGAAGTAAAGAAGATAAATAAAATAAACCCAAACAAGCTTCGATTGGGTCTGTTTGGGTTTGCACGGAAATGGTGGAAACGTTCGCGTTTTCACTCGATCGATAAAATAATAATAATAAATGAAATAACTAAAATTAATAAAATTAATAAAATGAGTAAAGCAAATCAAATAAACTTAAACAAACGTCATTCGGGTCTGTTTGTATTGCACGGAGATGGTGAAATAAAAATAAAATATAATAAGTAAAATAAATAAAATAAATAAAATGTATAAAGTAAATAAAATAAATCCAAACAAATTTCGATTGGGTCTGTTTGGGTTTGCACGGAGATGGTGAAGACGTTCGCTTTTTCACTCGATCGATAAAATAATAATAATAAATAAAATAAGTAAAATTAATAAAATTAATAAAATTGATAAAATTAATAAAATTAATAAAATTAATAAAATGAAAGGAAGAATGCCACGAATATTACATTATCAATGTCCTTGTAAGTATGGCACATCATTTTTACTCCCACTTGTTCGATCTTGTCTATGCAAAACATAAATGACAATTTATTTTGTATTGGCCGAGTTGTGACGATATTCGACGAGTCGTAAATACGAAATACGTGAAATGTATCGGCGTAAAAGAAATGGGTCCGTGCTTTCGAGGGGGTTCCCGCGAGATCGGCACGTACAGGTTCAGGTAGAAAAAAGAAGAAAAAAAAAAGAACAAAAAAAAGAAATGCGGACATACTCGGCGTGATCGTCGTAACAATATTCCCTCGGAGTCGATATACGCGCCGGACAAAAGCTCAAGGAGCACGTACCTACGGGTCTCGGTCACCGCTTTGATTTTTCCCGAGCAAACCGGTTCTCGGATCGTTTCGGCATTTGCATATACGTGCTGTCTGCGGATATTTATACATGTATGTATGTAGGTACGCGGGTAAACTTGTGAAATCGATTCGCATTCTCTATGTACGGAACACGCCATACCAAAATTGACTGAGTTCCTGTCAAGAATCGTGCAAATTGATTGATAATCGAATAAAAAAAAAGGCATAAACTTGCGCTCTAAAAGATAGATTGGTTTTGAATATATTCTCACGAGCGTATTGAGATAGCGAGGTTGGGATTTTACACACGATTAGTAGATATTTTTGGCAAGCCTGAGTTTTTTTTTTTTTAATTGGACAATATTGATAAACACTTAAGACGCTATAGCATCTCGGTAAGACTCTCATCCTCAATTCATTAATTCTCCGAGAATTCATTAATCTGAACGAGAAACGCTCGAATCTCTCGATTCGCGACCTCGAACGAGCACCGCTTCGATGACCTGAATTCGCCGCGACCTTAAAGCGCACGAAACGACATCGGTATACGAAAATTTGACATTATAAAAAAAAAAAAATAAAAAAAAAAACATCAGCCACGACTACGGCTCGGACTAATTGCGAAAAATCGTCAGAAGACCAAATAGAAAGAAACTTAAGGCAGTAGTCTGCTTTAGGAGCCGAAAAAAAAGCGTTTTTTCAACAATTTTTTTGAAAGGGAAGGAAATGATTGCGGTAAACGAAATTTTGAGACGATAGTATATTATATTCAAGCTTTAAAAAACAATTTTTATTATTACAAATTATTGAAATTTGCCAAAGTTGTAACGATTTTTCTGGGGCGCCTGGAGTGTGCACTCGTAAATCGGTGCCGGTGATGGAGGTCGTGCGATGCATCTGAAACAGTGGAACCAAACTTTTTTTTAGTTTTTATAAGTTCCTTTTCTATATGAACTAAACAAATACCGAAGAAATGACGAAATTCCAAATTTTTTCGAAGTTTGAAAAAAAAATTCACTTTTTTGAAAAAAAAAATTCACTTTAAGTTGCAAAACAAGTAATTTAAATAGTACTTTTGTCCAACTTTTTTAGTTCAAATAGAAGATAATTCAATACTGAAGCTAGATCACTTTGGTTTTTTTCGATCGGACATATATTGTTTTTACTATCGCCGGCACCGTTTTCCAAAACTTGTGAAAATGAAAACTCGAGAAAACGGGCTGTAAAGTTCTGCCCGAGCATTCGCACCTGCTCGACGCTCGGCCACTAAAACTGATCTAGCTTCGAAAATATGTCGAATTGGCCTCTAAAATTTTGAACACATATTCTTGGATAGTTTTGGAATAGATTTAAGACAAAAACGAAAAATCGATTTTTTGAAGCCTGTAAAGCAGACTACTGCCTTAAGTTATTCCTTTCTCGGAGTCGAATATTTAATAATTAATTGATTTTCGTCGACAATTAAGTAAAAATACATTCGGTTATATTGATGAAATTTCAAGCCAATTTACCGAACTTTTAACAAAGAATTACGATTTTAAAAAAAGCGCCGCATTGTTGGCTGCTTTCCGTGGCCTCAATAATATACGAGTGTCCCCCCCCCCCCCCCTTCGTTTACTCTACACTACACTGTCGATCTTCCTATCTGCACAAATTTCCGTAAAATCTGCATTACCGACGGACCATCAGCTGTGGCGCTGCGTACCCCTACTCCGTTGTTCAAGAGACCGCGAAGAAGCAAAAAAAAAAAAAAAAGAACAAAGTTTCTGCGCAGAGATCGTAGATGTGCGTAGCGAGATTGTCCACGGGTCGCTGAACGTCCATTTTTTCGCGTCTCTTTCAACACAACGATACAACAACTAAAAAATAAACGTATCTCGCGAGTGGCCTCTGTCAGTTTATCGGCGAGCAATGGACTATCCGGGATCACTCGGTACTTTGAAAATCGACGAATTCGCGGTTCGCAAAATGACTAACAATCGCGAGAAAGTATATTCTTCGCGTATAATCGAACGAGCGACGACGCGCTGCATAGATTGAGGGCGCTGCCACTTGAAAATTGAGACCAATCACCGCGAATGAATCGACTCGCGAGAATAAACGTTTACGGGCTTTACGAGAGTACCGTACAGAGACAAATATATTCGCTAGTGAAAAGTTACAACGCTAAAATACAAAAATATACCTGTAAGCGTGAATAATAAATAAATAAAAAAAAACCATGTCTTCGGCAAGTCGTTCGAAACGCGGTCACGCCAACTTCTTTGGTTGGGGGAATAATGCGAGTCGTAAAAAACGTAATTTTCTACGAGCATGGTCGAGATCGGCTGGCGGACGTGTGCGCCGAAAAAAAGAGGGAGGTGTCGTGATAATGGGGTGAGTCGAGATTTTGAGTGTCGGAAATAAATGATGTTTTGTTGTGTATGCAAACCGAAATTCGACTGATTGGTAAGAATGTTGAATAAAATATACATGGGTAATGCTAGAACGGTGGAAATATGCTCGAGGCTAAGTGAAAGCCGCGCAAAGTTCGTGAGAGTATACGTTTTTCTCGCGATTTCGGGAAAAAGAAGAGGATAAAGTCCCGAAAGTTAAAACGGTGAAATGGTCTAGTGGTTAACGTGCTTGCCACTGAACCTGCGGACCGGAGGTTCCCGGGTTCGAATCCCAGTCGCGCGTACATTTCTTCGTGAAATTTTTTTCTTCGGTATTTCTCGGCGAAATAAGACTAGTTCCACGACGGGCGGGGGGGGGCGAACTTGATGACCGGGGTTGTTATTGGTATAGGTTTTCCGCAGTTGCCCTATACCCCTGACAGAAATGTCATGATGAATATGATACAGAGGGGGAAGTCGGCTGCGGCCGCAAGGAGGGGGGGGGGGAAGTCGGCTGCGGCCGCAAGGAGGAGGGGGAAGTCGGCTGCGGCCGCAAGGAGGGGGGGGGGAAGTCGTCTGCGGCCGCAAGGAGGGGGGGGGGGGGAAGTGAAGAAAAAGGAGTGTGGAAAAAGGAGGAAAGAAACATTCACAGTGGAGGAGAAAAAATAGGTAACAAACGCGAACAGCCGTGTACCTTAGGAAAAAAACATTTTAAAAAAAGTCCCGAAAGTTTAAATTGTTGATCGAGCTGAAACTGCACCGACTATTGACGTTCTGAGAGAACATACCCTTACATCAATTTTGCGTATTTGCACCTAAAAGTTCTTACTTTCGTGCTTATTGACTAGTCTACTGTATAATTTCGAATTAAATGCTATCATTTAGTCACTCGTCCCGAAACTCCTCAAGCACACGCGCGTCTGGGTGCATCAATCGTTCAATGTAAGAAAAATCATTAGCA
Organism: Ophion ventricosus; assembly: GCA_963932345.1. Classification (NCBI taxonomy): domain Eukaryota; kingdom Metazoa; phylum Arthropoda; class Insecta; order Hymenoptera; family Ichneumonidae; genus Ophion; species Ophion ventricosus. Next base: position 14,030,481 of record OZ010723.1, on the reverse strand, counting down.
ATCCAACAATCAAGTAGCCTCCTCTCGTACTACCTTAACAATCACGCCCCCTCCTCTCCACCAATCTTCTCTCCAAAAAAGTACGTTCCATTTGAAGACACGTCATGACTGAGCTGTGCATCAATGAAATCCTTTGCTTCAAGCTCGCACTTTGGTAACACGATCGAAAAGCAAAGACTCCGAAACTTCTCTCTCCCTCTCTCATAGCTCTCGGTATATTTCACTCCATTGAAAAAGCGGATGGAAAACAAAAGAAGTGTGTCTTTCACACCGCGTGTCGACTGATGTATGCTAATGGCTCTGCTACAACGTGCGCGACGAACACGATGGGGCAATTTAAGTGAGAAATCCAAAAGGCACAACGAATGGGAAACGCGTATACACGTGCGAGCAACAAACTCGCGTCTCTCATCGTATGGTTGATCTTTGAATGGGTCAACGATCGGATTATACCGCGGTGTCTAAGGTGCGTGGAACGAAAAGTGGGAGAGTCATTTCACGTTGAGTTCAAGCCCTGCTCTAACCTCGGAAATTTCGTTCTGGCAGCAGAGGCCTCTCTCCTACCGCCCTTCACTTGTCTTCCCCCTCGTTCCTCTTCCCTACTGCTCTCTCGAACTCTTCCTCGCTCTTCCTCCTTTTCTCTCTCTATCTCTCTCTCTCTCTCTCTTCTCCCCCGATTTGCTCGCCGTATACACACACACACAGAGATGCCACGATACGTGCGTGTGTTGGCCGCAATCTTGGAGCAAGCACGAAACGATCGTAAAACACCGGGGCAGTCCTTCCAAACGTCGAGAAGGCTCGGAGCATAGCGATCCTTCTTCGCTGCTGACTCGCCATTATACGCTCTCTTCCTCGCTACAAATTTCCAAGCCTAAACTGCGCAACACGTAAAATGCGATTGAAAAATCCTCTCTCGCGGCGCGGTGCCTACGAGTGAGTTTCTACCACACGATTATCCTTGCTTGAAAGAAAAAAAAAAAAAAAAAAAAAAAGCAAATGTATCGCTGATTGTGCTTCGTTTACGTTCTTTCACGATCCACTTGTAAGAATCGAGTCCACTCTTCTGCCAGTGTTTCGCGCGCTTCTCGTTTGACAATAATGTTCTTTTGGAATTTCGTTGCGGGATATTTGCGACTTGGGACGCGAGCAAACAGTATCGCAGCTGCGCGTTAACGTGACCGCGGGGGGGGGGGCAGCGGTTCAGGCCGGGAATGTCCTCGAGATGCGATAATAGACAAGATCGTGCTCTGTGATCTTTGACGATTGGCGAAGCCACGGGGTGTTAGCGTGGAGAAGATCGTAGGATACGATCGATCCATCGCGGACGCTTGCGTCTAGATCGCTTTGAGGGCATGTCCAAGGTCAACGTAACCTCGCAAATTTTCGAACAGTTTTCTCCTAGTTTTTTTTTTTTTTTTTTTTTTTTCGGAAAAACCTGAGCATCGGGGCCTGTAGCTTGATGCAGAGATTCACGATTTTTTCGCCCTGAGTACTATCAATCGATGACGTTGAAATTTTTCATCGTTGCGAATCGAGCTTTTTACATTCATTTTTCATTTCTTTAATTTTTTTCATTATCCAAAGCCTTTTTTTTTTTTGCAAATTGACTTCGTCAATCTCTAATGAGAAAACGTAAAAACGTTTGAGGGATTTTCACAATCTAAAAGGGCAAAACAAAACTAATAAGAATAATAATAATAAAACTAATAAGAATTATTAAAGAGAATTAATATTCGTTGAATCGCAACAATGAAAATTGTACGGTGAGAAATGTCTGTTCGGAAATTTCAGCTATCTTCCTCTCACTCATAGCTGGCAGAGCTTCTACTGCGCTTTCCAGCGAGAGCACAGCTCGGTAGCGCGAGCTCGCGACGAAAAATCGATCGCCCTCGAACGACCACTAGATCAAAAAAAATAACACGGCGATCGGTGTACGATGGTGTGTGTGTGTGTGCTCGCTCTCGATTATGCAAATTGAGTTTGGAATCTCTCAATGAAATCTTCCCGGTATGTGCATCGATTGCGTATACCGGGACGAAAAAAAATTGGAGAGAGAAGAAATTGTCTTGGGAAAATTTGTGATGAGTTTGAGCAAATCGCTTCGTGTGTTTTTTTTCTTTCACGGGGAAAAGTGATGACATGGAGATGAGCTTGGATCTCATCCTGAAAAATAGAATATTCACAGATCGAATACATGGAAAATGATTGCGATGATACTCGAGAAGACAAATTCAGCCCGAGTATCAATGAACAAATGCACGTAAGAGAAAAAAACAGATATCAAAAAAGATAAAGGTATATTAAAAAAAAAATTATTTCAAATGTTTGTATCTTATTCAAATTTGAATATATATATATATATACACACACACAAAATGGTTTTTTTCTAAATCGATATCTTTTTTGACATCTGTAACAGAAGAAAACAGATATCAAAAAAGATATCGGGAGATAAAAAAAAATTATTTCCAATATTTTGATTTCAAATTTGAATAAAATAAGAATGAAAATAAAAAAACAGATATCGGAATATGAAAAAAATTCTAGTGCAAATCTCAAAAAAATTAGATTTACACTAGAATTCTTTTTTGATATTCTGATATCTGTTTTTTTTCAATTTTCATTTTTATTTGATTCAAGTTTGAAATAAAAATGAAATGAAAAAACGAGTGTATCAAATTAAGTTGAATATCTGATTGAAGGAAAAACTTGTGGTTCGAATAAAGTTAAAAGTTGATGAAACAAAAAGCGAATCGACCAAACCTTGAAAATTGACAAAGTCGAAAATATATTCCAATTGCTTGCTTCAGTTGCCAGCGAGGAAACTGCGGAACGATAAAAAAATTTATCCGTTAACGTGGTTTCATTGGTTGACGTCTACAAGGATAACCGCGAAGGCAACTTTTTGTGGTTGACTGGTTTTTTTAAAATTATTATTTGGCCTTTCTCAAATGGCAAGAATGGCCCGATCATGACGCATCGTTGGAATGCAACGATTTTTTTTTTAATTCATATTTAATTTTTCAATTTTTATCCTTATCCAAAATCTTTATGTTGCGAATTAAGGTCGTGTAATGAGAATACGTAAAAATGTTCGAGTGATTTTCACAGCCCATCTGGACCAAAAAAAAAAACAATTTAATAAAAAAAAGAATTAAATTTCGTTGAGTTCCAACGGTTGCAAACTTTGCTAGGGAATCAAAAAAGATTCAGCGATACAAAAACAATAATCGACAAAAAAGAACAGCATAATCAAAGCAATTCTCAAAAAAAATATATATCGAATCGAACAATCAAGAAACACCTAAGACAATCAGTCAAAGGACGGCAAAAAAAGATTCAACCAAATTTCTCGCTACAGAAGCAAATAGCGAAAAAAAAAATCTCAAATTTCTCTCCCCGAGCGGGAATGAGGGCGAGCCGGGTGTGGGGGGAGGCAAGAATAATTGAACTCAATCGACAACACTCGCGATTATCAATTACGACGAATTAATTTCGGTTGCTCGTGAGTTATGTGGCAAAGAGGCGAAAGAGAGAGAGGGGTGGAGCTTGGAGGATGAAACGAGTACAAGACGAAGATGAAAAGTCTGAAGGTAGTGAGCGAGCAGTCTGGGTAGAGTTCTCGTGGGTTTTCTTACAAAACGAGTCTCGGATGTCGTCGCGTTGCACGGCGAGACTCACTTTTGCCTTGGCAGTCTCCATAACCAACCCAGGCACCGGACACTCAATGCTTTTAGATCTTATGATAGGAAACCAATAGTTCTTGAATTAATATAGTAATTCCGTTTTATTATAGCAGTGGTGCTCCCTCTCGGCTAATGCGTAAACAAATATTAGCGTCATCATTTCAAAATAAGAGGGGAAAAAAAAAAACAAAAAATTGTAATTGTCAGTTATGAAAAAATTGGTCAATGAAGAGCAGGAAAATAATTGTTACAATCGGAATATGTTACTAGTTATTTTCAAGTCTGCTCGGCCACGAGGCCTAAAATCTACATTTATTTTAACCACTTCAATGTGATCCGCGGTTTGATAGACAAAATCTATACAGTCCAATTTTTGAAACTTGGTTCTATATAATCCAAAATACTCTGTTTAAATTTTTTTTTAACTTCTCTTACTTTTCATGCAAACAAAACCATCAGATACTTATTTTTTTCTATGTAATAATTAAAGAACTCGTGAAAAATGTCCACACTTATATAGTGAAAATTTAAAGGTGGCGTTAATTGAATTGCACTGCATACAATTAGGTACAACTTAATATATTTCATTGTTATATTTCATTCCACACAGCAAGGGAACATCGTGCACGTGTTTTGAATTAAAACGATAACAAATTATCAAAATCAAATCCTATAACAAATTAAAGAAAGGAAAGACAAAACAAAATGAATTATTATAAAATAAAGATAAACGTTATAGAGATAAAACAAGATAAAATAGAATAAGAAAGGAAAACCGTTGAACAAGTCAACTATAGCTTTTAAATTTGTAAAGTTAGGAATAATGAAGAGCAGAGTTCTTTGCTTTCAAGTATACACAGTTCTCCCCTTTGTACATTGATACTCTTTTACACGTTTTTTTTTTCCATTTATCTTGTCCTTTTTTTCCTTAATGTTTCCTTTCTCGCCATGCACACGGAGAGAATTAAAAAGTAATTTTTGCCGTGAATTTCACGGTAAAAATTACCGTGATATATTTCAATGTGGTGACAAGTGAGAAAAGCATAATAATTCGTATGCGACAAGTTTTTTTTAACTCACGTTACAGAAAATTTCAAATACGTAGGTAAAATTTTACTATACAAGAAGGGTAGCGCGCACGATAATTTTTACCGAGAGCACAATACATTTTCCTATAACACTCATTCAATTTTATAATAAATCTTAAAATAACTGTTATAAAGACGATACTTTTTTATAGACATTTTTGAAAGGCATAAAATAATAAAATGCACAGTAAAATGTCGCTGATATTATATATTTTTTAAATTTACGTTTTGCGTATTTTGTTACACATGAAAATTTACTAGAAAATCTGGTAAAATTTTCTATCTGAAGAAGAAATTTTATTTTATTTTCGTGAAAATCTGTGTTTTACTCAGTAATAATAAGCGAAGTTTCAGGGTTGTCATCTGGTTACCGTTACTGCACGGTAATTTTTAACATTCAATTCTCTCCGTGCATGCGAAGACTCTCACATCCTCGCACAATTCTTTTATCGGTTTCCCTTTCATTCCTCTATTAATCTTTCCTTTCAGTGACTCTCTCCCTTGTAGCCTCTTCGCCACTTTTCCAAACGATCCACCACTCTCTTATTCATTTTTTTCTTTTCTTTTCTCACATTCAAGGATGTGTTCCAAACTTTCTTTGAAACGTTCCTCCTTTCCACAACATCGAACATAGACTATCTGCGTATCTCTTTTTACCCAATTTTCCTACATTTCCGCATCTTAAGGTAGTTAATTACCTGCAAAATTTCAAAAGGATTCACCGTTGTATATTCGAGACATTGGCAATCAAAGATTTCACGGTTTTACACGTGTTCTTATGGGGAGCAGTGGAAAATTTGACATTTCACGCAATAAATTCGAAACTTTTCTACAGATTTTTTTCTTTAGTTCTCAATTACAGAGGAACATATGACGAAGTGGATAAAAATCATGAATTCTGACCGTCTAGTTTCGGAGATATAGGGATTTAAATAAAGCAATGTCTAGCGACGCTAGCGCCACGAAGCGACTGGAGCCGAGACTAGAACTAGATTACAGTAGTGTGCGCATCAAGAGACGCGGCGGCGTCTCGACGCCAAGTAATAAAAAAAACTGTCACGAACCACGACACGCCGTGACTCTTTGTGCACCAAGATGGACTTTAGCATACGACTTTTTAACTTAAAATCGACATTACGCGAAAACACGGCAACGAATCGAAAATCTAATGACATTTTACCAATGTAATGTGATTTTTTCCTATCGATTTTGTTCGGGTCATTTTTCGATCGGTCTACTCAATCTGGAGATCTCATAATATATTTGGCCGAATTTTCGAGCCACTTTTTTCCCATTTATCCGTATACTCAGAGTATCTACGTAATTAGTAGTCGGAATGGATAGTCTGATACAAAGTTGAGTGTTAGATTAACATTATATCGAGCGTTTTTATCATTACTTTATAAGTTTTTGCATCGCGATAAGATGTACAACCTACGTTATAAGGATATTTCGCAATATTCCGAAGCTTTCATCGATTGAGCGGAGAATAAACTTTTCAACGTGACTGTGGCTCGCGCTGACAAAATTTCGGCACGACGGGAAAGGGGGCGGCAGAGTGTCACCCCCGCGGTCTCCATACCCAGCCGCATACCTACTCGGGGAGTAAGTTCACAGAGAATCTCCCTCTCTCTCTCTCTCTCTCTCTCTCTCTCTCTCTCTCTCTCTGTTCCCTCGACACAAGGCTCATACCGCCCCTGCGGCCTTTCTCTCTCCCGTTGTTTTGCTCTCGGGACCAATGAGATTCGGCGCGCTCTGTCGGGGCCCGTCCGGTTCTCCCACCGACGAAAGCCTCGAAAAATTCGACTACACGTGAAAAAAAGAAAAAAAAATATAAGCCCGTGTTTCGCAGTCCAACGTTGATCACTGTCCGCGCGTATACCTTCCTCGCCGTCCTGCGCTTCGTTTCGACCTTTGCCCGTGACCGAACGTTACCCAAAACCTTGTGAAACAAAAAAGAATGGCAAAGTGGATAAAAGTAGACTTTCCTAAAGGTGGAATTCCATTCGTTTGGTTTTATACTCTCGTCACTGGCTCGTAAGAGCTTTTCCTATTGGCGATTGAGCCTCATCAGACTCAACGAAAAATGCATTCGTGATTTTTTCTCTTCGCTTGTTACGGACGTGTCGGTGGACGCCTTTTACGAGGGTAGACTAGACCAGCTGCCGATTACAATACGCACCCCTAAACGCGGCTTACGTACGGGCGAGAACGAGAGACAGCGATTGGTCTCGCGCCGCGCCTCTCACCATTCCTCAGCCAAGAGAAAAAATTTCCATTCGTCCGCAAAGCGTCGAGCGCAGCAGTCATTCAGTCATTCTTCGCTCACCTGTGGAAGAAGTTCCATTTGTCTATCGTACATTCTTCACAAACAAACAAAAAAGAGGAAAACAAGAGTCAAGCCGCTGACGGAACACTTGAAAAGTTACGGCCAATCAATCGTGCCGATCGATAAGATAAGAACTGTCGCGGAAGCGTCAAGCTGGGAAAATAAAAGTCACTGACAATTCGCCAGCGCGTAACGCCCGCAGTACCAATTGACTTTGGGTTCTTCCGCCAAAATCATCAATTTGTGAATAAAAGAACAAAGTTTAATTTTTTTTTTTTTTTTTCTACCGAAGTGTCCCGCTTGCGAAATTCTGCATTAGTGCGCAATCGTCAGGGAGACACTCGTCGCTTCACACGGAAGGATAAATATCAGCGAGGAAATATTTGTGAGAACGTAATATCTCGTTCGTGGAATTCGGCGAGGTATATGAAAAATTTGAAGTGGCCTCGAGTACTTCGCTTGCTACTGGAACACACTTGATATCTCAAAGTGCGCCGTCGTGCACACGAGGTTGTTGGTTGTCGATTATTAAATGGGCCTCAGTCAAGTGCCGGAGACGATGTCGTTTTACGGAACGTTGACGAGAGAAGAAAAGTCCAGGATGCATCCGTGCACCAAAGCCAAGTGGTACGTTCAAACGTGGCTTGTTTTTTTTTTTTTTCTTTCTTTCACGTCACGTACACTCCGTGTCCCTGGAGTTTTTCACACGAGTGCGAGCATGCCGCGATACCCCCTTATGGGAGAGGGCATCGAATTACAGGCCGCGGACTCGGCTACCGACTCCCGTCCCATTGACCCTCGGCCAATTGCTCGTTAATGCATCGCACTGTTATTCTTTTTGTTTTCATCGCACTTTTAATGCTTTATTTGCATTCCGAGATCAAGCACGCGGATTTTGTGCTTGATTATTAGTATGTTATGTTAACCTCGTCGGGGCATTAATAGAAATTAGGGATTTAAGGAGGAAATTAATGGAGATTTCGTATTCAGTGAGTAAAAATACAACGATAGGGACTTGAAAAGAAAAGATATTGAAAGTCTACATTTTTATTTTCCATCCCGAGTAAAAATAAGTTTCTTGACTCAATAGCTGCTCGTTTCTTTTCTTTTTCGATTTGAAAGTCCCCTCTGGGCGCATTCTTTTCGTAATTGTTTCCTCTAGGAAATAACATCCGGGCTTGTCGAGATACGATTATTTATCGATTTTTTGGCAAAATTTCAAATACCGACCATCCACTTTTTGCCAATTACTCCGTACACCTTTGTCGCTTTTTTGGCCATTTTTCAAGTGCACTTTTCGGGTAAACTAATTGAGATATCAGGATGAATCAAGTGGCATTCTCCAAGTGTACGAAAATCCTTTTCGGACACTCAACGATAAATGTCCGTAACTCGAATAGGACCGTCTTTACGGCTGTTTGATATTTCTGGATTTTAGGGATTTTGAAAAAGTGGCCAAAACTATTGCACCATATTTTTTTTAGTCTTTTGAACTTCTTCAAGGGTCTATCCTATGGGAAGTTTTCCGCCGATCACAAATATCACGGTGTTTTTGTCGAAAGTTTGAAATTGAGGTAGCTAAAGGCGAAAAACCTGTTACCATAAACATTCGGCGATTTTTAACGTAAATTGAGGCTTCGGAGGAAAATGAATGACGAATTCGTATTCAGGGGGTCAAAATATATCGGTAGACAATATGTACCCATGATGAAAAAACATTGAAAATCCAATACCGACATTGTAATTCAATTTTTTGCATTGCGCGCGAAACGTAATTCTGTTTTCAGGTTAAGGCCACTCTAGAGGCCAAAAAAGGGCATATTTTGTGATTTTTTTTCCAGCGAAACCATAAAATAAATCGGAATTACAAAATAGGGGTTTTATTATACACGTAATCGACTATACAAAATTATTTTTTCACAGCGATACATGTCAAAATGGCGACTGTGCAGCATTTTTCCAATGACGCCTTTATTTCTGGAAGGTCAACGGCCGGACCAACAGCTCCTATAATTTTTGAGTTGTAATGAGACACTAAAGTTTTTTCGATTATATATGAGAATAGCTATAGAAGTACGTAGAATTTTTTTGATATATTGTTTTTCGTCAAAATGGTGCATTTCTAAAACAAAAACTATAAAGTTGATGAGAAAATCGTCAGAAAATCGTTTATAAAAAAGGAACTATGCAATATAATTTAAAAAATCCTACGTAGTGCCTCAGAAAATGTAATTCTAAATATACAGTTAAAATTTCAAGTGAATCGGTTGAAATTTGTTTGAGTTATGAGTCCGGCCGATTTGAAAAATGTAGTTTTAGATAAACGCGTTTAAATTTAGTAGAAAGTCACGACGGGAATCAAGAGGGGTTGCGCTGGAATTCGAAATTCGAGTGCTTCGAGATTTTTCACAGCCATAATCTTTTTGAATATAATTTTATAGGTACTAAGGTACATTTTCAACAAAAAAAATCGTCTTTTGGAAAATCCCAGAGTAGCATAAGGCTTTAATGGTGAAAAAAAGTATATACAGTGGGTAAAAAAAACTATTGGTACACCGCGTATTTTTCAAATTATCCTGGGAAAAAGAAATAAAATACTTTAGCATTTTTTTTCGAAAAAAAAACTATGTTCGACAAAAATTTTCGAAAGAAAATAAAATGCTAAAGCGTTTTATTGTTTTTTGTAGGACAATTTGAAAAGCACGCGGTGTACAAATACTTTTTTTTATCCACTGTATATAAAAATGAGAGTTAATTTTCCTATTGCTACGACAAAATTTTGTAACAACGATACATAAATGTTTACCAAATAGCAGGATGACCATAAAATAGTTATTTTTCATGAGGTTGAAAGTGCATAGTTGGAATGCAATGAAAATCAATATTTCTGGATTCCTCAAATTTATTTCGGCGTGTTTAGCCAAGAAAAATCTTTCGACGATTTTTTTAAGGTATTTCACGAATCCGAATTTTTAAGAATTAATTAATTTTCGTCGATAATTAAGCAAAAATATATCCCAATATTTTGGTAAAATTTCAATCCAAGTTACCGAACTTTTAACAAAAAATTGCGACTGAAAAATCGTCTAATTTATGCAGCACTTTATGTAGACGAGATGCTTACTTTACTAACTTTAGATATCCGAAAAAAAAAATGCTCTGAGTATGTAAAAAATTCTGATGATTTCGTAACGATAATAAAAATAGGGAGTCACCAAATGAAAAAAAATATATTGTGTATACCATATATATCAATGATAAAACTTAATTGTGACTAGCAGAAGAATTTTCGTAACCGCGACTTCTCAGAGAACATGTAAAAGTGTCTAAATCTACAAAATTTATGCAAAATTTTCCATTTCAGTTCATCGTTAGAAATAATAATTCATTGTAACTGATTTTCATTAAACGCCACTGTAATATAAATCTCCAAAAAAAAAAAGAACATTTGATATAATAATGAAAATGTATTTTTATTATCATAACAAATGTTTTTAAATTTCTTTATTACAATAAATTCTCCTATTACAATAATTCATTTTTAAGAAATAAAATTTCTTTAACATAATAACAAAAAAATTCCGTTGCATTCCAACGATGTGAATTTCAACTTCATTCTTCCCCAAGAGTACACGTAAAAAATAAACATCGTGAATAACAGACACGGGATGCCTTTGACTTTTTCAGTGTAATGAGATCAGGTGATTCGCCACCGCCGTTGCAAGCTTCGATTCCATCGACTTACGACGTACCAGACGACGCTGGGCTGAACGGAAGTGTAACGATTTCCTCATCATCGCCGGCGATAACGAGTATAAAGCCACTGCGTGGCGAATCGGGTGACAGCGACGCCGAGGTAATATCGATCGAGGAGGCTGTGCCGATTGTTCGAAAAACCCTACCGACGCCAGAGCCACAACCGCCGATCGAGAAGAACAATGGATACGACCGAAAGTACACGGATGAGAAGAGGCTCGTCAACGATTTGGACGATGATCCGTGCATCATCAAATGTCTATACTTCACCCAACAATGTTGCGAGTGTACGATAATGTGAGACGTTTGAAATTTTTTTAAACCTGTTCCCTTCATGCGCGCGACCTACGCACGGAAATAATAATTGAGTGTACAAATAAAACGAGCACACGCACGCTGCACTAAAAGTATTGCGAAGTGACCGACTGCAACCGAAAGGGCGCCTTACTGTATTCGCGCGCTTTTCAACACCGGTTGATCGCCATTTTAGAAAATCGAATCCGACCTCCCAATTACATATATATATATATATATAAAATGTAAATATATATATGTGTGTTTATACGGACATGTCTATACGGATAATCATAATGTATAGTATATAATTATATTTTTATAGTACTATATTGATATTGTTGATAAATTGATTTACGCGATAGCTGTGATTCTTCGCCGTATAGCTCCGTAGTCACGCGCGGAAATCGTACTTCCGGCGCGAAACGGGACACAGACGAGATTGTATATCATTATTTTTTACAATAATCGAACTGGGCTCTTGTGAACGGTGATGCTGATATTTTGTGAATATCAAGCGTGTATGCTCATCCTGAAACATAATGTAGCACGTAAATAAAAACAAAAACTTTTGTACGGATTACTGGTATGGAAATGGAAGGAAATTATTTCGATAACACGTGTTACGCACTGATATCGTGGCGCTGACATTCCGAAACACATGTGGTACACCACCGACCAGTAAACGGGCGAAAGCTGATTTATATTTAAAATTAGTGAAAAATATGAATTGTCGATAACAATTCAAATCACTATAATTTAGCAAAAAATATCACTGGTGTCGTTAAAACTAATTTCTTAGTTTAACCCCTTCGCGGCCACACGTTTTGGCTATAACGCGCTTGTCACAGGGGGGGTCGCGGTGACCCCAGCCATGTTCAAACGATTGCCACGTTGACCGTATCGTTCCGAATGACTCATAAAAATTCAGGATATTAGTTTGAACATTCTTAAATGTGGCATTCTCGGTATTATATTTTGATCTAATTTTTAAAAGGCGGAAAAAAAATCAGCAAGGGACCAATGCGTAAAAAAGCCCTTTTTTTTATTAAAAAAAATCATGTCTTACGATTTTCAATGTTTTTTTTATCAAATTTTAGGGTGATATTCTTGAGATATGATAGTTTAAGAAAAAAAAAATAGCTCCATAGGGGGCGTTTAAAATAAGGTATTTATTCTTATATCTGAAGAGCCATTTCGAAGTGAAATAAAGAACAATAATCATGAAAAATAATCGATTTATTATAAATAGTCACCGCCAACAACTTGTAGTAATTTTGGCTTAAAGTTGCTCTTGGGGTCATTTTGACGCTGGGTGACCGCGGAGGGTTAATATCGAATTTTCTACGGTACACGAAATTCTTCTAGTTTGTGGTACTTTGACACCGCGCAACGTAGTTATGATATGGCCGTGCACGGTAGGTGTTCTAAAGGCGAAAAAAAGTTTTAATGATTTTTGAGGGTATTACTTTTATTATTTAAGATAGAATCAATCTTTGATTTTTTGCCAAAAATTCGTAATAAAATGAATTCGTAATAAAAAGGTTAGAATTAAACATGTTTATTATCCACTGGTGCTGTATTCAGCAGTACCACGATTTCCGGGACGCCAAATTTTGAGCGTGCGTCATTGATATTTCGGCCAATAGAAACACTTTTTCAAGAGTGATAAAACTCGATTTAAAAGTGTATAAAAAAGATTTTTTTATACACTTCGGATCTACGGCAATTTTTTCAAGGTTGACGCACGCATACACGTAAAAAAAAAAACAGCTCATTTGAATCCTAAAGTGTCGTTAATCGTCCATTCACTGGCCGGTTTACATCCCTCGACCGAAAAATTATCGCAATAAAGTTATTTACATATTTACACAAGTAATTGCTTTATTGTAAAATAAAATGTGTGTATAGAAGAGAAAAAATGTCCACAAGTTTTTTTTTTTTCGTTGGAACAATCATTTGAACGAGCGCCGAAAAAATTATAATATTTTAGTAAAATCGTTGATACATGGCATACAGCTTCACCGAACGCGCGATAATTGTTTTCTTATACAATAATATTACGGTGTTAAAATTGTTCAAATGCAGTCAACATAACGATTATTTTTAACACGACGCGCTCACGTCGTCATGTTAGAAAAAAAGCGTTATAAAATAAAAAAAAAAAATTTGATCCCCCCATATCATGCAATGGCTGCGAAAATATTTTGCCGAATAGCGTGGAGCGCTAAGAATTCATTCCAATAAATTTGGTTCATTCGAGCGAAAATATTATCACGTATGCACTTTTCGTTTGTTTGTTCAAGTTTTAAAATGCAAAATCGAAAGAAAATAGCATCCATTTCGTTCGTTTTTTTTTTTTTAACATCTAGACCGATCTTGTCGATCGAATTTCGTCTCTTGCAGATCTCACTCTTTTTTTTCGCCTTACATATGTATGTACAACTCGCAGGGTGCAACGCGACTGGCGGTTTGACACTTTTTGTCAATTACTCAGTATTGGGACGTTGCTACGCGTCTTGATATACGTTAGACTTGCGATACAATTGTTTATTTACAAATAACGAATCTAACCTACTCGGAAATGCGCGATGCAATAATTCGCGATAGATTCCCGCCCAGTATATATATTTAATTCTTTATCAATCACAATTCGATATTCTATAAACTAGCGAGGCCCTGGACAGAATTTTCCTCATCGCTGATTCTAACAAGGAACGTCACTCAAGTCTCTGGCTTCGATTTTGTTGAAAATCTGACACGTATTTTTTTTTTTTCATCGCCGGAAAATGGTTTCAAGGAGAACCACTCCTCAAAGTGCGGATGAAAAGAAACACAGAGGGGGTAGCTTACCCTTAAGATAAATGTAATAATTTCGAAACACGAGAAACATTTTAAAACGCAGGAAACACGACTGTGATGAATAAATTCATGTAAGGAATAGTTTACACCCTTAAATTTGTTGTCCGGGAAAAAACGCTAAAATTCGTAAAATTGAATTCCGTTCTTTCATAAAAATAATACCTGTTTTATTCATTTTTATGCAGCCCTCCTAAATGTGGGGCGAGAAAAAGGCAAATGGAGGGTTCAGCTCATAATTTAATTTTTTTTCTCGATACTCTAGCGGATTTTTCATCGCTTTATATTGGAAGAATTTTGGTTTTTGTTTCATTCAGATTGGTGGTCTGCAAAAAATCATTCCTCAGCGAGACTATCTTTGAGGTGTGATTTCTCCCCTTAAAACCGTTTTTCGGCCGAAAAAAAATACCTGTTTAATATATACCAACGCTTTATCACATATAAAATGCAAAATCGAAAGAAAATAGCATCCATTTTGTTCGTTTTTTTTTTTCTAACATTTAGACCGATCTTGTCGATCGAATTTCGTCTCTTGCAGATCTCACTCTTTTTGTTCATGAGTTTCAACAAAAACAGAAGGCCGACACTTAAGGTATTACTGGATGGGCGGGCAAAAAGTCCAAAATGGGCCAATCGTGAATTTACGAGTCTCGATCATGTCGTACATGTTTAGCTTTACAAATAGCTAAATTAATAATAAATTAACACTTAGAAATGTTAATTTCCCACTTTTAATAATAATTAAAGTCAAATTCGTCGATAGTGGCGTGTGCTTGACTGAGGTTTCGTCGGTGACTGTACATTCGTTTCGACTGGCCAACAAAAAAAAAAAATTCTCAATTTTAAAATTTAATTAATACGATCAGATCATATTATTATCAATAATTACCCAAAAACTCAATATATATTGAGTTTTCTAATTATTGCTATTAAGTCATCATTAAAAAACGCGATACTCCTAATTACTTTAATTAATTTCTCGACAATTACTCAGTCGATTTATTTGAAACTTAGCGTAATCAATCGTTAGATCCTACATTTTGATGATATAATATTTTCCGAATTTACAGCGATTTAGTTTCAATCGTTTTGCAAGCATTAACGTCTGCAGAAACTGTTTTCCCATAATCGACGCTGTTAAATTCATTTGTTTAGAACTACTAAATTATTTAGTGAAAAATTTGAAAATAATTCATGTATTATTATTCTTCAGGAACTATCATTCCTCAAATTTTCAATAATTTTGGCGATTTTTCAATATCTATTCAGTAATATCTTAAGAGATGTTCCTTGTAAGTGATGTTCGCACGTAAAATTTCTTTGATGCGTATTCAAAATGATCGCCGCAATGGATCAAATTGAGGAGAAATCTGTCAGGACAAGCGAGCGATAACTTCTCGTACTCGTGTTCACTTTTACTGGCAAACGTTGCCTCTGTCGAGTGATAAAATCTCGCACGGAGAATCGCGACGTTACGATGATTCGAAGAGAACATAATTTTTTTTTGCTTCTTATTTCGTGCCGTCATTCGGCCGTCACTAAGTTCGTCAGAATTCCGAAATTTCCGGATATGTTTATATTACGCGGAGACAGAGTTTACGAGCGAGGCACACTTGAATCACGTGCTGCAGAGATAAGTTAAAAAAAAAAATGAACAGCGGCAAAACGATTTCACACGGCATTAAATAATATCGACTAGACTCTTCCGCGTTACGCACAATCGCTACGAGGCTCGGAAAAAAAAAAACACCGAGTCCATGATCGATAGCCGATTCAGTGTAAACACTAACGACAAAAAAAAGTTTCGGCACACTTTTACGCGTCTCGCAATTATTTACAAAGTGGCCAATCTCGGCGATCACTTCGAAGCGGATTTTTGTCGGTAGGAGGCATCGTCACGAGTAGATCTGGGCTTGAATTGTGGGGAGGTCCTTGTTCGTATAAAGGCTAGGAAGCAAGAGATTTTGAAGAAAAAAAAAAATTTACGCCTACCTACACGTGTACGAAAAGTCAAACCCTAACAAACCCGAACGATGTAAATAAAATAATGCTATTGACTATTATATTCGTCGATTGTGTGGATATTGTGAGTTCTTATTGCAAATTTGCCGAGTTTACTTATTTACTGGTAGTGTATACGACTTGGTATAAAAAGTCTGAATACGGTTAACCCTCTCTCTCTCTTTTTCTCTCTCTCTCTCTCTCTCTCTCTCTCTCTCTCTCTCTCTCTCTCTCTCCCTCTCTCTCTCCTTCTCTGTCTCGCCATTTTCTATCTTATCGGAAGAGTTGGCAAAAAATAAATTGAATCATCCTAATGTAAGTACTACCTCGAGAGATCGATGCGGAAGATTATCGAAGTATAAAGACGTAAAATTCTTACCGCGACTTCGTACTTCGCGTCGATCGATTGTCACTTTTGTCGACGACTCCTCGCTACACCTAATCACGCATCGCACGCTCGTTCGTCGCAATGGTCGACACACCCTCTCCGCCGCGACGAACGTTAAGATCGAATAAATCTCTCGATCGATCAAACGTTACGTTTGGGTTAAGATTCGTAAACCGGAAGTGGATGACCCTCCGAATTGAACACCCATCTGTCCAAGTCGATCAACTTTCTCGTATCGTCGAACAGGAGATACAAATATTTCAATGTTTCCGCGTACCAAAAGCTCTCGGTCATGTCTCGCGGTCGCGTGTTCTGCGTATTTCGTACGTTGCCGATGCTCGTGTATCCGTTCTCCACTTTTGTATAATTCTCGAAACCCTGTGAACACAACGCGAACGAACAAATTGAGCGTAATTCTCGACACAATTGGAAGAGTTGTATATTCGTGTAAATTATATTCGAGGATGCACCGATAGAATTTTTACTTCGCCCTTATAGTATAAGAGGTTCGAAGTCGCGGAAGACACACTTTACGAGACAGGAATGGCCGATTAATATAACGCATGCCATTACACTACTTTTATAGTTGCGCTTGTCTCAAATTGTACTCAAAACTTTAAACGCGTTTTTCTCTCGAACCTACTTTTTTCAACCTGTTTGACGTAAAATCTCGAGTTCCATTCAACCCATTGACTTCAATTTTGGTATGGACCTTCAATATATATCCCTATATCGTCCCTACCTCGGGCATTGCGAAATTATTATTATTATGACTATTCGAAAAAAAATTTTAAACTTCAATGTTAATATCAATTTTAATAAAACTTCAAGATTGACTTTTTTCAGACAGTCGCTATTTTAAAAAATTCTCTTTGGTACCTGATGTGAGATTTTTATTGATAAAGAAAATTGGCTTTATTTCTGGTTTACATAAATGGGAGCTTCGGAATCATGTCAACCGCGTCAACCCTTTTTTTTCATGGCCATAACTTTTACAATGTTTTTTTTTTCGCGTGCTTGGTATTGTAAATTCTTGAAACTTAAAAAAAATGTAAAAAATGGTTGCTAAAAGTATGTTATGTTTCTTTCGTTGCCAACCCCGAAAAAACGCACGAAATTTATGCCTCTAGACTATAATACTGCCCTCAACATTGTTCGCATGAAGCTTGTCCATAGATTGTTTCCGGGACGAGTGAAAAAAAAAAGAATAATGATTTTTCACGGAGAAAAAACGATGTGACGACTAATGTTGAACTTGCCTGGAATATCTGCCATCCCCAATCTTGATAGGTTTTGTTGCCCGTCAGATACCACATGTAGAACAGGCTCTCGATGAATTCCGGCCTCAGAAGATTGTGAGCGTCGTTAGACTTTACGTACATGTCCATTTGATTGTCCATCTCCTCCTCACCCTCCTCCTCGGTTTTCTTCGTACAAGCAAAGTTAGCGTTAAAGAGAGCGGGGTGCGAGACGAACCATCGCATTTTTGTTCGTTCAGAAACGGAATGTGGCAAAAATAAGGAAAACATTTTATAGAGACAAAACTGAATGTCAATGTCAGCTGTTTCGTAGCCCTCTGACAGGTTTCTATCGGTAATGCTGAAAAAAAAATTATATGCGAGCTTCGGGGATTACAAAAAGCGCAAAAAAGCCAACCGTGTTAAAAGTGACCTGGTAAGTAAAAGTTTTTTTTTTAGTCGAGAGCTTTTTCCTGGCGATCGAAAATTCGAAAAGTGTATTTATACTTTTCCCGAACGGCGTTGAAGTTTGCATCGTTGGAATGCAACGAAAGTTGTCATTTCTTCCTTTATTTTCGTTGTCATCGAAAATATTTTCATGCCAATTTACGTTGTAGATCTTTAACAGCGATCCTGAAAAATGCTTGAGGGATTTTTGTAGTAGCCTGGGCTAAAAAAATATTCTGGCAATGGAGAGAAAATTAATTTTCGTTGCGTTCCAACGATGCAAACTTGAAGATTATTATCCCCGTCACTGTGCGTTTTCATATATTTATATTTCGCCACGTATTTCACGTTTCTTCTCGTCATGAAATTCTCGTTACCTGGATCACGTTGAAATAGGTAATTTCCGGAGCGAGAAAGGTCGGTTGTATCGCGTACGTTTGATAACAGGTTCGAACGAGTTCTTTTGCGAATTCCATGTGATCGGGCCCGAGCCCGTGATGAGCGCCGAGAGCTAGCGTACCACCGAGATAGCAAGTCAAATGATCCTGTGAAGAAAACAAATTCTATTCTCAGCAACTACGAAAGTATGGGGGCGTAAAAGTAAAAGGGATGGGATTTAATAAAGGCTCGCAAAGCGAATACGAAAAAGTACATTGGAAATCCTTTACAAAATGAAGACACAACCGACCATTTTCGGCTTCATGTCCTTCGTAGCTCCGACCAGTTCCGCGATGAACAGATACTTATTCTTGGTAGTTCGCTTCACGAGATGTTTCTGTGTGCCGTTCATCGCCATCGTATAATCGTCCCTTAAGCTTAAAGGAAAAATAATGAGATCTGATCGAACATCGAAACGAAGCGGCGATTCGAATGAATTTTGTTTTCTATATATAACTTACTAGTCGATTGTCTTGCCAGTCTGAAGCCATTGCTTGAGCAAATACTCGTAGTAACTGTCACCGCGTGCGCCGAGGGTAATCGTCGAATACTCCCTGAACTGTCCGGTATTCGGATTTATGAATATCGGAACTAAGCCGTCGTGTTTATTGAGATTGTGCACGTGCTCGGAGACCTTGGCAACCGCGGCCTACGAAAATAACAAAACATCGGAACATTGAAAAACGTCGCAACGATTAGATATATTTATATTAGATTTGATATTATCATCTATTTTAATTAGATTTGATTTGTTTGTATCCTATAAGAATTATAAAAGACTGATAATTTCATAATCGAATTAGATTCGAGTCGAGTAATAGAATTAGAAAAACATTAGATGAATTTTTCATAGCCTATGTGTTATTCGAAGTAACTCTCTACGTGTGCCAAATTTCATAAAAATCGTTTCAGCCGTTTAGACGTGATAGTGGAACAAACATCAGGCATACAGATTACAGAAATATTAGATATTATAATTAGAATGAAAAGTATCCTATGTCTCAACCCAGGCCATAAGCTATCTAGATGTTAAATTTCATTGAAATCGATCAAGCCGTTTTGGCGTGATTGAGTAACAGACAGAAAGTCAGAATTATAATATTAGTTAGGATTTTCTTAATTACCAACCATTACCTAAGTCAGTCGATCTACCACCGTGCTTGAGAGATATCACACTCTACCTTCTATCTTTATTTCTTACTTTTTTCTCTCCCTTTGTTTATCTCTTCTGTGCATGAAATCCTAAAGTCCACGCGAACGAAGTCACGGGTAAAAGCTACTTAGTAACGTATTATTATTACCTCGAACCTCGGATGGCCCGTACAACGACTCAGGTCTCTGAATTCCAACTGCAAAGACGTTACTTCGCTCGTACTGCTATCGGGACCCCACTTCGGACTGTGAGCACTTCTCGTGCCTAGATTAACGTCGGAAAGCGGAACCCCCGATCTTGTTGAGAACGCCGGCAACGAACGATCTCCCAAATCCAACTAAAGAAAAAAATGTATAGCAAAGGAATTGACAAAATTAATGATAATGAAGAGAAATTATAGGAACAAAAATAAAGGACCGGGTGTGTGGCAAATAGCGAAGTCACACGCTTTGTCAAGGATATAGGTAGGAAGTTTGGAAACTGAAGGAATACATAGCGCCCATTCCTCGATCATTGTTCTTTCCGGAATCTTCGTACTTACAGCTTTGTCAAGAAACATCTTGTCTCCGGACAGATGATATGCCGCCAAGAGACCTCCGAGCACTCTAATCGTAACCTCGAACAAATTGACATCCCTATTGTTACTAAATACTAAAGTATCCTCGACCCAAGTTCGCGCCTCTGCGAATTCTGGAACAAACGCAGCCGTTGTGACGTTGTTCATTCATGCCGCTTGTCGATTTGAATTATGTTTCCCAATGTTGCACGTGGGATAATGTTGAGAATTTTGCGGACGAAGCAATAACACGTCCAATTTTTATGGGCATACTAGCATTCGCTTAGCTTTCTGGAGTTCCCTCACGTGAATTTTCCAATCAAGATCACAGTGGGCGTTGAGAAGAGCGCGAGAATACACACCTTTGTTCAATCCCATGATATACATGGTATCGAGAGAATCAACGATGGTCAATCCAAGGCCGAACCATTCGTAAAAGCTCTTCGATATGGGTTTGACGTTGTCATGTCCCCAGGCGTACTTTTTGTATCCATTCCAGGAATGCTTGAACGCTTTTATCACAGCCTCTTGTCTAGGATTTTGCGGTCCTGCGAACAAACTCGTCGGGTCAAAGTACGCGTCGACAGAGTTCAATAGGACGAAGATTAGGGCGGATAAAACGTTGGAATTACCGGCAAATTTGTACGCGCTGACTTTAGGCTGAGGCGGTTCGCCGATCTGATCGTCGTCGGGTTGATTGATTTCTGGCTGAAATACCGGCTCTTCTATGACTTCGCCGCCAGCCACTCTGCCGATACTCCGGTCGTTCTTCTCCGCTACAGCCTCGTCCAACTGTTTGGCCAGTTTGGGCGCATCTGACGCTAACTTGCCGATTTCGTACTCAGCTTCGCTCTCCTGCACGGAATTTTTTGTCTGTCCCGGCAATAGATAAAACGTGACGAGGAGAATCGTCATGAGAACGAAGTAACAGACGTTTCGCTGGAATCTTGACAGTTGGTTCCATTTCTGCGAGTGAACAAAGTCATACGATAATTCCATACGAAGCGACAGTGTACGAAATTATTGTCGAAATTTTCCGGTGTAATTGGGAATGTTGGAAATCTTTTTAACAAATCTTTTTACTTACTCTCCACAGGCTTTTGGAATTAGCGCGAGTAAACGAGCCGCCCTCGTTGATACTCAAGCTGATATAATCGGTCTTTCCAATATCCCTGGGCGACAACATATTTTTCTATTCGCTGCCAGTTTTGCGGATTCCCAATAACGCGTCAACGACAATGAAACGTCATGCGGCCGCGAGAAACTTATCGTCTTTTTTTTTGCACCGAGATAAAAAAAAACTATATGCAATCTTGTGTTTGAGGTTAAACGTCAAAATGTATAGGTTATGCTGCCGCGAGCGATAACGACGGAAGAGCCCCCCCTAACCAGCCTGAACTCGTGTACTTATTGCCGCTCGCGCTGATCGCAATCGGTCTGTTCGTTTTAGCCACGGTCTTCACTTACAAGTCTGGAAACTCCGTTAGTTCACGTGCTTCCTTTGCCGAAGCTCGACGCGAGGGTCGCTGCAATCGAGGGGTGTTCTTGTGAGACAGAAACAACAATAGTCACGCATTCGCGTTATAACCTATATAATACTTATATAATGATAATATATTTAAGCCCACTGTATAAATTACGAAAACTGAAACTTACATCGTTTTTCGAACCGTCCACTATCTCACTGGCACTTTGAATAATGACGAATAATGAAAAAAACGTTTATTATTAAATAACTTAGGAAAAACTTATTTTACAAGAAAAATAACGCCGGAGGGATAATGTCCAATAATGGAGTAAACAATTAATGACACACAAACACTCTGAACCAACAATGAATTTCCGATGCCGAACGATTCGGGCTTTTTGAATTTTCGAGCTCTGGCCGACTCCGTGGCGGGCGTCTTCCACGTGTTCTCTATTTCTCTCGCCTCGCAATGAACCGTCCGTACTCGTGCTCTACTCGCATACAACTATGCTTTCCTACTCACCTGTGCGTAGAATTCTCTAACCATTAGCGACAGTTTTTCTTATTGTAGCTAGCGACAGCCAATCGCATGGGCGCCTCTCGACGAGAGGCGCCCCTTCTTCGTACTCTTATTATTATTCGTACTATTATTATGGCCATCAGGCCATAATAATATTTTTTTATAGAACTTGACTGACTGCACTACGTGGTAACGATATACGTGGAATCGTACAACACGCAGATTATGTGTTCACCATCAAAACAACGTTCCCTCGATACTAGCGGCACCAAAAATTCGCACTTTTCTACACTTCTAAATTACGCACTTTTCCAAACTTCGCGCACCTTCTGTGGACTTTCTATTACTTTAGCTGGTAAAAGTGTCGCTAAAACGAACAGGACCTATAGCAATTCTCATAGTTGGTAAAATTGTGTTCCTAGTTTACCGGTCGAGCTGTGATAAAGAAATCTAGGTTATCGATATCGGATACGTGTATATAGACCACGGTCTCAGATACACGACCGGCGAAAGTTTCCGGAGAAAAATTCAAAAAAGTTCCGGCATGATTTTTTATGCCATTTCGTCCATAGTTGGCATAAATGAATTTTTACAAACGGCATTTTGAAGGGGAAGAATTCACCTTCATACCGTTTTTTTGAAAATTTGTTACTATTTTTTTTACGACCGGTACACTTTTTCGAAAACGACCATGCCTTTTTGTTCGCGCCTAGTGTATAGTCGATAAGTTCGAGGTTGAATAATGATCGAGGAAAAGTTGTCATTGCTGTTTATTGTATCTCAATTGAGTTTATAATGAAACGGTTCATCGGATCGGCGAAAAACACTTGAGAATTACAGATGACGCCTTGAAGGGACAGACGTAAATGCAGCGAAAACAAAAACAAAATACATTGGATTTCAATCAATATAATAAAATATAACACGTACATATTCAACGATCTTCCATTACAAATAACAAAGCTCAGCGGAACTATTGTTCTACCGCTTGCTCTTGCGACGCAGCTTGCAACGCGTTGTACTCTTTTATTCTCTTATTGACCAATGCCGATTGCACTTCCATATAAACGCCCATTATTCGGTGATTAGCGTTTACATATTTTCCTACACAATTATCTACGCACGCGTCCTGAAATCAATGCAAATGCAATGAGATTGACAAAACGAGCGGTACGATAACAAAAAAAATTAGTCGTGAGACACAATGACTGAATTTACCTCTTCCCTCGTTAATTCTCGATCTATAGTGCTGTTGGCACATCGTCGAAAGCACGTCTCTGAAATCTGATTGTACAGCAACAGGAAGTCTTGAAACTGTAACCAAAACGTATTCAACTTAAAGTTGCGAGTGCGAACTACGCTTTGAGGTTATGTTCTGTCGGGGGTTGAAAATTCTTTACGTTTCGCAGTGCCGTAAGGTCCATCGTTTTTTTTCCTCTTGTGTTTTAAAAGCACGTTTTTTCTATGTATCAATTGTTGGTTCATTCAATTTAACAAGATACTGTTGAGCCGGTCATAAACAATGTGAACGCCATGTTGGATTTTTGAAAGTGACGCTGGTGGTTGGTTATATACACACACACATATATATATATATATATATATATATATATATATATAGAAAGAGAGAGGAAAGTTCCGAAATCATTTATTGGATTTCTTTACCGACCGAATCGACTTTCCAACGCAAGTTTTCAAGACAGTTGGGGGCAGCGAATGAAAAGCGACTCCTCGTTTGTCACCCGTCCAATGGCATCTGGGATCTTGTAGCAAGCGCGTCCCTTGACCTGGCTGAGCACATATCGAAGTTCATCGCCGCTCGATGGCGCCACCCAACAAATTCACCGAGCGACACAAGTTGCGCTCGTTTCTTGCTTACTTTTTAGTATGCGGCATCGTCGCGCACAGCTATACATTTGAATATTCGTTATTTTTTAAATCTGCCAGTCGCGATTATGAATTGAAAAAGATAATACGCTTGTCTATTAAATGTAAACTATTCGAAGTAGGATCGGGAGAAGGAAAAGAAAAACGAAGAAGATACGTGATAGAACGATCGTTGCGATAAGTGACATTTTTTTCTCGTTACGAAGGCCCTATATACGTTGAAGCTTCTACAAACACAACAGACGCCTGCGATCGAACTTCCACACGCGTTCGCCTGCAGTCTTCCCGAAGCGAGTATGTCAATGTCTCCGTTATAATGGGATAAATATTTGAGAGAAAGAAAAAAAACGGGTAATTACGAAACTAGTGAGTTCGACGAACATTTCAACAGCCGCTTCAGCTCAGCCCGAAACATTCGTCCAGTCTTGTGTTCACGTCTCGAGTGTCCTTGATATTTTTCATCTATTCCCTCGTAACTCGATGTCTCGCCGAATTTACACAATTAACACGACAAAACTATCAAAAAAAATCTTGCCGCAAATTATCGTGAACAGTTAATTTTCCGTTTCGATCCGTAGGTAGCTCCGTCGAGGACATGTTGAAAGGAAAAGAGAACAGTTTGACGTCGCGAGCGGGGCTGTCGCCCAAAACGGCAACCAGTAGTTTCAAGCAGTTGAGGATATCGAAAACAACCAGCGCCCTGACCGATCTGAACAGCCGGACCAAAGTTGACTCTCAAAAGTCCACCGGCGTCGCGGAAGTCGGCACGAAAACGTACCTTGCGAATTACGTTCCTGCGGAGGAAAAAGGCGAGACGAAGAATGCTTCCGAATCGATGCCTCCGCCAAAATTGGCGGTCGAAAAATCGGCGGATTCGGCGCTGCCGGCGGATCGATCCGATTCGGACGGTAACGTCGATCGCAAGAATGCGGAAAAGCCTAAAGAGAGTAACGAGAAGCGAGGCGACGACAAGAAGTGGGTGCTTACCGATTTTGACATAGGCAGACCGCTTGGCAAAGGAAAATTCGGTAACGTGTACTTGGCGCGTGAAAAGAAGTCCAAGTACATCATCGCCATGAAAGTGTTGTTCAAAGCTCAGATACAGCAGGCAGACGTCGAGCATCAGGTTCGGCGGGAAATTGAAATTCAAACGCACCTCAGGTAAATGCGATATTAATTCATGGCGCTACATACAAGATGCCCAGTCGAAAGAGAGCTTCGCTATGAAAAAGTTCAATTAACAAAAATGCTATACCGAAAGAGTTGCAGGGCATGCTTGTGCATTTTTCGTAGTATATAAAAAAGATTGAGGATTGTACCACTCCGATACCATGATTTTATTGATCATCTTCTCAACTTCAACACGCTGTAGAATGAAATACAGTAAGGCAGGGGTGGCCAAGACGTCGACCGCCTAGACGATTTCAGTAGCCCGTGAGAGCAAAATTAATTCACCAAAAATTACGAAAAATTGCTATTTTCTGTGAATCAACGTTTTCTACTACGAATGCGATAAAAACGAATCATTGGTCTCGGTTGAAAGACGAACATTTAAATTCCTGTTTGCGTATCGCAGTTAGTTCTTACACTGTGCAACATGAAAAACTTGTGGAGAATATGCAGTGCCATACATCAAGTCAAAAACTCCATGTTTAGAAATGAATGTAAAAAATAAAAGAATTTTAAGCTTTTTTATTGATCAAGCATTTTCTGTGAGAGC
Organism: Ophion ventricosus; assembly: GCA_963932345.1. Taxonomy (NCBI): domain Eukaryota; kingdom Metazoa; phylum Arthropoda; class Insecta; order Hymenoptera; family Ichneumonidae; genus Ophion; species Ophion ventricosus. Next base: position 14,004,650 of record OZ010723.1, on the reverse strand, counting down.
TTTGTACAAGGAGTTTATAAATTTTTCATTGAATAAATATGTTTGGGTTTGTTTGGGTTTAAGGCTGTTGCCGGCAGTAGACCGCCAAGGATATTTTGAATCGTAGTGTCGACTGCACAGTTCAAAAGTTTGGCCACCCCTGCCCTAAGGGGAAGTCCATTAATTATGTGAGTTCCAAATGGGGGGGGGGGGTCTGGCAAAATCTTACCAAATCTCATTAAGGGGAAGGGGGGTTTGATGGAAATCTCACATTAACTTTGTAATTCAGAAAATATACTATTAAAACATTTTGTAAGGTACAGGTTTTTTTTAAGTTGTGAAATGTCCATATATCTAGACTGGTCTGAAACGAAATTTATTTTTTATATTTTTATTTCCTCATTTCCTCATTTTTAGTATTTTACGAAATATTTTTTATCAAATTTAAATTCTAGACCCTAAATAAGCGACTTAATAAATGATTATGAGATTTTCGTAACAAATATTTGCGAAAAGAAATTCTAGCCATTGAAAAATAATAATCTTCATTGCGTTGTAACGATGCAAACTTCAAGCTCATGAGATATCATCAAATCTCACGGGGGGGGGGGGGGGGGGTTTAAATTCAAGAAAAAAACACCTCACGTAATGAATGGTCGTCCCCTAATACCTCGACCCGCGGTTACGGATTTTTTTGTTTCCCAATAAACTGGTGTTTTTAGTACTTCGTCTCAAACAAAATTAATGTATTTACATGCAAAATTGGGACAAAGTTCCGAAAAGTCCATACCGTCGATTAATTTCAAATATCGCGTACCCATGTATTTTGACTCGCTGATCACGAATATGATACTGAAAATAATAATTCTTCCAGACATCCGAATATACTAAGAATGTACGGATACTTCCACGACGACAGAAGGATATATTTGATCCTGGAGTATGCTCCGGGTGGAGAGTTGTTCAAGGAGCTAAACGCCCAGCCGAATAAGCGCTTCGACGAGCTAAGGTAAGATCCGATTGATCGATCCAATATCTCCTCAATGGGCAATTCTTGCCTTCATTAAAAGAGTATTAAAAAAAAATGTAATCTGATCCCCATCATTACGGATGTCTTTGTTCCGCGCACAAAGGGGTAAAGCGGAATTTTCCTTGGTCAAGAAGTCTCCTTAGTCACAATTGTCACGTGTATTATTTTTTCCTATTTGTTTCAGAACAGCGAAATACATATCCCAATTGGCAGACGCTCTACAGTACTGCCACAGCAAGGGTGTGATACATCGTGATATAAAGCCCGAAAACTTGTTGCTCGGTATCGGTGGTGAATTAAAAATTGCGGATTTCGGATGGTCGGTACACGCGCCGTCGTCAAGGCGGCACACAATGTGCGGTACACTCGACTATCTCTCACCGGAAATGGTTGCGGGCAAAACGCACAATCACACGGTCGACTTGTGGGGCGTTGGAGTATTGTGTTACGAGTGCCTCGTTGGCAATCCACCGTTCCTCGCGCAAACCTATGAAGAAACGTACGTCAAAATAAAAAAGGCCCAATACAAATTTCCAAGTCACGTGAGCGAGGGCGCCCGGGACTTCATATCCAAGGTGAATTGAATTACTGAACGATTGTTTTTTTTTTTTTTTTTCAAATCGTGAAAATAAGATCGCGTTACGATTCAAGCAAGTCCAACCGATGTAAAATTAATCGTCGCGCTTTATTTCGATTATGTTTCCAGCTCCTGGTCGTCGATCCTGCTCACAGAATGCCTATGGATCGTATTTCAACGCATCCGTGGATAACAAAAGCGAGAACAGTGCAACCGTGCAAAGAGAGCAGCGAATGATGAAAGTCGTTATCGTTGCTAAGTATATCGTTCATAGATAAAATAATGCGGCGCTGCGGTGGTAGCTTAATGAAATTACGTAATAATAGTTGGCGATATGAGCAAAAGCTCGCTAAGTTTCGTCAAGAAGCGCGAAATCATACGAATTAAATATTTTCCATTATACTGCCAGACAAATACTGTCCGACTTATTATTTTATATACCATATATATTTCATACCGTTTTTCACGAATCAACGTGTGCGCATTCAATCAGACAATATTCTCATAATCTTCTTGTCCTGTAAATTAAACCCATTCGTGTGTGTCCAATCGTGTGTAACGTGGTACCAATGTAAGATGAACGAAAGGAAAAAAAATCGAAGCTCCGTAAACTCGAAGATAACTCGAGCCGGAGAGCAGACGTTTTTTTTTCTCGTCATTTCACGTGATCCGCGTGTTGATTTTAATTATTTTAAAATCGTATGTGAATGCTTCAAATTGTTCGTTTATTGAGTATCGGCGTTCAATCTGTACAAGAAAAATAAAACGTTGCTGAAGAATGTTCGGATGTTTATGCATTACGGGCATGATCACCTGGTTGCGCGTTGGTCATTTCAGTCAAAAGTGCGAAGAACGAGTACGAGCTTCTCAATATCTACGAACATACGAAACTCATGTGCATTATTAAATGTATCCACTTTTTTTTTTTTAATCACAATTGGATAATTTTTTTTCAAGTTGCAAAGCACGCATCGTTTACCGCGATAAAAGTTTGCATCGACATCGTGTAAAATTTTCCGGCCTGCAACATTAGCGGCTTCTTCGACCGCATCAACGAAATAATCAACAGGGGAACGACTTCTGGAGTATGATGATCTTCCCATCCGGACAGCCACTGGCTCGTCGATAACGATGCACTCTCGACATTTACAACGCGAAGATATTGAATTGACATCGAGGAAACGTATAGCGCACATTAAACGTAGTATCATTTTTCTCCTCTTCTTTCACAGAAAAAATGTATGTGATAGAACACTATCAATAAGACTTTATTAGTGGGATGAAGCAAAATACATGAACATATCGAACGAATGTAATGGTTTAAAAATTGTGGAGAAAATCTCACGTGCAGGGGAAAGGGGGTGTCTCCACATCTCACCAGGGGGGCGGGGGTCTAAATTAAGACCTCAGGTCACTCTAGAGGCCGAAAAAGGGCATATTTTGTGATTTTTTTTTCCAGCGAAACCATTAAATAAATCGGAATTACAAAATAGGGGTTTTATTATACACGTAATTGACTATACAAAATTATTTTTTTACAGCGATACATGTCAAAATGGCGACTGTGCAGCATTTTTCCGATGATGCCTTTATTTCTGGAAGGTCAACGGCTTGACCAACAGCTCCTATAATTTTTCAGTTATGATGAGACTAAAGTTTTTTCGATTATATATAAGAATAGCTATGGAAGTACGTAGGATTTTTTTCATATATTGTTTTTTGTCAAAATGGCGCATTTTTAAAACAAAAAGTATAAAATGCCACGAGAAAATCGTCAGAAAATTGTTTATTAAAAAGGAACTATGCAATATAATAAAAAATCCTACGCAGTGTCTCAGAAAATGTAATTCTAAATGTACGGTTAAAATTTCAAGTGACTCGGTTGAAATTTGAGTTGTTAGTCCGGCCGACTTGAAAAATATAGTTTTGAGATGAACGCCTTCAAAGTTAGTAGAAAGTGACGACATGAATCAAGAGGGGTTGCGCTAGAATTCGAAAATCGAGTACTTAGAGATTTTTCACACCCACAATCTTTTAGAATATAATTTTATAGGTACTAAGGTACATTTTCAACAAACAAAAAAAATCAATTTTTGGAAAATCCTAGAGTGACCTAAGACCTTACAAAAAAAAAACACCTCACGTAATTAATAGACGTCCCCTAACTGAAGTTTCACTGTAGTATAAAAAATGTCAGGACTTGATGAAACGAATACAAATTAAATTTGACATTTCGAAGACTAGGCTTGATTCTTACTTGATACATCAATGAATTTCCGGTCCAGCACCAGTTGAGTAACTGTGAAAAGGCAGCTCCCAGGTACACACCGAATTTAAGTAGACTGGATACATTTTTTGCACCCTGACCGCAACCCACGATAATTGAGCATGCGATTATCAGAGAAATTAAATATTAATAGAAAAAAAAAAGGGATAACAGTTCAGCAATAGAGGAGAACGTACCAAAACAGCTTGGAAACCGGTTAAACAAATCATGGAAAAACTGGCGAAAAGTTGAACGCTCATGCTGGAACTGAACAAGTCGTTCAGTTCGTCGACTCCTCCGATCAAACGTTGATGATGCTTGATGCACGTTTTATAGCGTTTCACAAAAGAATCATCACGGTGAACTACACGAGCTTCGCTATCGTTGAATGGAACGAACTTCATAATTTCGCGAGCCTGAGTTTTCTCCGAATTATTCGATGCCAGAGGAGATTCCTTGGTCACTGCCATTGCTGACGTTCTCCAAATTATATCGGCACGTTCGCTCTTCGATGCGCGACAATGTTCATAATTGGCGTTTAGAACGACGAGCTGTACGTTCATCCATTTGTAGAGTCCAATGACCATGCTGTCCATACCAATGATCGCTATCAGGCCGATATTGACCGCGCAGAGTTGCATGAAAAAGGCAATATGATGCATCGGGAACGTCCTGACGTCGAAGGGATATTGGGCTCGAATTGGAAGATCGCCCTCCTCGACGGGTACGAGAAATATTAAAGCGACCGAGAGTACTCCTCCGACAGCCCAGAAAGCCCGTAGCAATAATTTTTCGTAGAAACTGCATGTTCGCACTATCGTCCGTACTCGTCGATCTACAACGAATCATTTTTTTTTTTTTTTTTTTTTTTTTTTTTTGGAAGAATGCTCTACAAAAATGTTTAACGACGAATATTCGAAAATACATCGGTAGTCCTAAAGCGAATTTTTCACGAAGTAATAATCTACTAATAATCACATAGGTTTAAGGTATGGATTGACCGTTGGGCAAAAAGTTAGTCCGCAATGGGCGAATCGTGGATTTCTTACAAATAGCTAACTTAATAATAAATTAACACTTAGAAATGTTAATTTTTCACTTTTAATAATAATTGAAGCCAAATTGGACGATATTGGCGTGTGCTTTACTGAGGTTTTGTCAGTGACGGTACATCTGTTTCATCTGTTCAACAAAAAAATGTCTCAATTTTTAAATTTAATACGTTCAGATCATTTTATTATTATTAATAATTACCTACAAAACTCAATATATATTGAGTTTTCCAATGATTGGTATTCATTCATCGTTAAAAAAGGCGATACTCCTCAATACTTTAATTTTCTCGACAATTACTCAGTCGATTTATTTGAAACTTAGCATAATCAATCGCTTGATCCTAAATCTTGATGATATAATATTTTCAGAATTTACGGCGATTTAGTTCCAATCGTTTTGCAACCATTAACGTCTGCAGAAGCTGTTTTTCCATAATCGACCGTGTTAAATTCATATGTTTATAACTACTGAATTATTTAGTGAAAAATTCGAAAATAATTCATAAATTCCATAAAGAATTTCATTCTATAAAAACCAAATGGTTCCATCTCGTCTTCATTGTAATTATGGGATCTTGAAAAGTTTTATATGTTTACAGCAGCGTCAGACATCTAGAGTCATTTAGCATATAAATTATCGTTCTGGGACAAATTCCATTTCGTCACTTGTCCCGAAACTTCTTAACCCTCAATCCGTGAAGGTATTTGAGGCACCTTAATCCCGTGAGCCTGGGTCACTACCAAATCAACAATTGTCAATGAAAAAATCTGAAAAAATTCATGGTCAATCATTAGGCCGTACTTATCAAGGGAAAGTAGGGGTTTTTTTTTCTTATTTTTAATATATATTTTTTAAAATTAAATAGCAACCTGCGAAGAAAATAATTTGGGCAGGACGAAAACGATCCAGGTTCACGGATTGAGGGTTAATTGTTAAATATTTGGGTTCGTGAAAGGAGGCTTAAAGGCTTACACCTAGTTAAAATTTTCGAAAATATCGGTTTTCTCTTTTCGACGGATCCTTAAAATATAACATTTCAAAAATATTCTCTGAAAATTTCAATTCGATCCGTTCAAAATTGAGGGATTTATGTGCGTCCACAGATAGGTTCCGCGAAACGGCGAACTTTAAACGTCTTTTTTGTTTCAAAACGACTTTGTCAAAATCGGCGACCACGATATCGCAACAATGACTGCACCGACCAACTGCAAATTTTACAAGCTTCTTTTACATATCAACGCGCAGTGCTTGAACAAAGGACTTTTTTTCCGATGCATAGTGTTTTTTATCGACGAAAATAGAGCGTTGTTTTTGCACCGAAAATCAATACTTTCAGTTTGGACTGCGGCCATTCTTTCAAAAATCAATATTTTATTAAATCCTTCGTCCAAGCACTAGATAATTTCATGCATAAATTAAATGCGTTTGATTTTTTAATTTTGGATGACTCGTTTCCGAGCAACAGTGCACGAACGATTCTATCTACCGCATTTAAAAATATTTTTCAATATAAAAATTGTAAAAGATACTCAAAACCGTTTATTACTCTTTAGTGTAAAGAAAAAAAATAAAAACGTTTTTCCCAGAAAAAAATCATGAAAATTCCTCTTTTTTCCGGCACTGGCAAATAAAACTCCACACTGTTTAACTCATTTTTTTTGTTACGTATCACGAGAATCCCTACTTGCGGTTTTCATCGAATAATTTTTTAACACACAAACCCTCGATAAAATTTCAGAATGCACAAATCTTTTAATTACGACGTATTTCAAATTGATTTTGTAATTTTCAGAGGATTGAATAATACTGACCGGAAGAACGATTGAGATCATCAACGGGAGTATGAATCGTTTCAATTATGGATTTAATACGCTCGGAGCGCACTTGAAAAGTGTAAATTTTGAAAATAATTACACAAATCCCAGCGAGGATGCATCCATCGTCCGTTAATATAATCAAGTCGTCATAATTTAAGCAAAGATCGGTAAATACCGTCGCAGCAAATATGCAGACTATAATTATAACTGTCTTGTTATAAAGTCCGTATATTTTTTCATACGAGGAATCGATATTTGAAATCCACAGACCCGAGATTCTGGAAGAAAAAAAAGAAAAAAGATATTCACCCACGATTATAAACGAAAAGATTTGCTAGATTCAAGCTGAGTGGGAAAAAAATGCAATAATAATCGACTGGTAGAGTAGAATTATTGGTGGTTTTACCTAAGAGAAGCTATGGTTGCATCGAGAGCTTCACGATGTGACGATCTGACAGGATTCGTCGTTGCCCTCATACTATTTTTCAATCGAGTAAAGCCACGGTTCTCTGGCCTAGTCGACAATTCTGCCGGTCGGCTATTCCGAACGTTAAATTTTCCTCTACGCTCCAATTGTACCTCGCTGAGACGCACGGGGCAATTTATTTAATAATACATGTGTTACGCGGCACGATTTCCCTTCTTCTCTCGTCCTTTTTTTTTCGCGGTAGCTCATCGAATTACACCTTGGATAGTCGATTGTAAATAATAGATACGAATGATTTTCAAAGCACCACGGTGAAGAACCTTACGTCCGCTTGCTCCCCTCAAATTCTCAAACCCTTATTCCAACAGCCCTCGGAGAGACTCTTCTCCCCAACAGCCAAAGTATATATTACATCGAAACGTTTCCAACGTTTAGATTCGAGCCGTTCCCGCGTCTCGATTTCGCAAGATTTATAAAAATGACATATAATGCGAAACGATCGAAGTGTTCCGAGTTGTAAAATGTCCATTTAAAATTTAGAAATAAACGGTATACTGATAGCTTACTCAATTATTAATATCCATCGAGAGCCCGGTCTCAAAGCATGATTAATGTACAACGGGCGTGTTTTATCCGCAAAGTGATATCGGAGGTATATTTTCATCTGCAATTTTCCATCGACCATTTTTTTTGCACTCACGATACCTCCTACGCGCAATCCTTTTTCACTTATCCTTCTTCTTCTTCGAGGTAATACGGTAGCGGCGAAAAGCCTTGCTGCTTTTCAAACGCGTGCGCAAATCCACGGCTAGCCCGCGTCTCAGTTGGCTGTTCGCGATAGACAAAGTGAGTTAGTGCGCGAGTACGGTACAACGAAATATAAATGAAAATTCTCAAGTTTCTCTGTAGAATGTATAGACAAATAAAGTGTTCCGAGTATGCACAATGAGGAGCATTTTGCTCGTGTCGAAAGATAGAGTAGCCTGAGTGAAGTGATTATTACTTAGGCCAAGCTGAAACGTCAGATTTGGGCCAGTAGAGAAATCCACAAACGAAGTTTAATTGCTAGCGAAAGGATCTACGAGTTCCGGTATTCGTTATTTAAAAAAAAATTACAGATTTGGTTATCACGAAAAAGTGTATTCGAATCAGGCTTGGAGAACGAAGAGAAGTTGTTCATAGCCATACTCGAAAAGCCAATTTTGACACCCGAATCATTTTATTCTTTGAAAAAGTGATTGAAAAAAGTTCCGGGAACAATCGTGCAGGCAATTGCTGATAATCGTGACAAAATGCGTGCATGGTGCACACTCGCAGAGAGTATGTCTTCAATTTGTTTACGGTGAAGGGGTGGGATATAGCAATAGCGGCGTTACGCCACTAAAAGCCGACGGAGTACTACGACAAGGGACGACGGCATCGTGATTCCGTTTTAACTCTTAACGAACATTACACTGATAGGACGAAGCGAAGGTAGGTAACAAAGGTCGTATAACGATTTTACGTATCGATACCACGAGTCGTATGTTTATTAACAAATACAGGTGAATCTATTATTATTATTATTATTATCATTATTCGTAGAATCGAAAGAAAAGGAGCTTTCCGTTCTCACGTTTCCATGGCTTCCATTGTGGCGTCTATCATTGGAGCATCGGCCGGTGTATCCATCGGCGTTATTTCCGGAGAGTTCCTCGTTGGCGCGTACATCTTTCGTAACTTTTCGTAGTGCTTCGCGTCCTGAAAGTGAACACGAATTGCGCGTAAAACAAGCGAACGCGGATCTATAGTTTGGGTTTGTTTGGGCCAATGTGGAAGAAAAGATGAAGACACGGAAAGAATTGGTTCAAAAGAATTGAGCGACTATGAAAATCGTTTCGTTCAATATGTACGGTAATTATTTAGTTTGCTCGAACCATTTGACCCTGAAAATAGGCTAATATCATCCCCGAATCCTTCAAGGGGGTAACATTGGCGCTCGGAAAAATACGTAAACATTATTTTTCGTCGCGAATATTTAATATATAAAATAATTTATATTCTTCACAAATACTCTTTAATGGCTGAAATTTTGGGAGGTTTCTCACTATAACATTGTCGGAAGGATATACCTCAAATTTTAAGGTTATCGCGTAAATAAATTACTTTTTTGGGGCAAAAATTGTCGAGAAAATGAAAAATATGGAAATTTGATTTAAAAGCCGACCGAATTTTTAATTTTATACTTTTTTAAAATATTTTTCTAGGTATATCCTTCGCCAACACATGTCAATCATCGAAAAATATTTTTGATATCTGTTTCGGATCAATAGAAAAAAAATCAGACAAATAGAGCAGTTTTCGATATCACGCAGAAAATGCTTAAATACCTTATAACGACGCCATTTTGTTTTGTTAAAAAAAATTAACACTTGAAAGTTGTAATGTCAAAATTTTAAAGCGACGCGATTATTTTATCACCTTTAAAAAAATCATGAAAAATGACTCATTTTCGGGCGTCTAAAAATCATAAATTTCCCCCTTAATTGTGTCCTGAAAGAGTCCTCAAAATAAAAAATCTATAGAAAAACGCCTTGGCGAGACTACTATCTTAAACTTTGGTCAATATCAGCAAATCTTGATTTCCAACGGATACACGGAAATTTTATAGTATTTTTTATTTCACGGCAATGGATACTCACTTTATCTTGTACAGATGGTTTGACTTTGTCGAACGCAACGTTGATGTGTCGGATGGAAATCTCAGTGATTTCCGTTGATTCTTGGTCTCGATCATCGTTCTCGGTCATCGATTCGCGCAACGCTTCTGTGGCAGCCTCGCGAACCAGGGCGGACAAATCGGCTCCCGAGTATCCTTCGCAGTTTGCGCTTTTGGCAACATCTTCGAGATCCACATTCGCTCCGAATCTCGGCTTGGTACCGTTCTGAAACGATCAAGAGTGCAATAAGTATAGCTTTTCACGAAGTTAAAGGCTAAGAGAGTTACTTATCGTCGATTTGCGATTGGTAATACTTAATAAGAAAGTTGCAACTAAAAGCTACTCACCTTCGTTAGAGCCTTGAGAATATCGACTCGATCGCTAGCGGTCGGTAGTCCAACGTAGAGAATTTTATCGAGGCGTCCCGGTCTGAGAACCGCCGGATCAATCATATCGGGACGATTGCTGGCTGCCATTAGATAGACACCTTTACGACCTTCAACGCCATCCATTTCGGTGAGCATTTGATTCACGACCCTCGACGTGGCTGAATTGTCGCCGTCCGATCTCTTCGGGCAAAGCGCGTCGAGCTCGTCGAAAAATATGACGCACGGGGCCGAATTTCTCGCCCTCACGAAACACTGCCTCACTGCCTTTTCACTCTCACCGACGTACTTGAAAACGCGAACAAATTATTGTTATTTTTATATAACGTTTTATCATAAACTTTTCCAACGTTTGATGTTATTTTTCTTTTTCTTTCGTAAAACCTTACCATGTTCAGTAATTCGGGGCCTTTAACGGAAATAAAGTTTATTCCAGCCTCGTTTGATATCGCTTTAGCCAACAAAGTCTTTCCACAACCAGGGGGCCCGCACAACATCACGCCCGTTGGTGAACTTAAGCCAAAGGCTTCGAAGCGCTCGGAATGTCTGATCGGGGCCTTGAATCATTTGTATTCCACACACAATGTTAAAGTTACGTATTGTTGCATTTTTGACGAATAGCAAGCTTAGGGCGGTAAACAGGATGTCTAATTTTGATCAGAACTGAAATTTCATGACATTTAAGGATTTTTAAGGCAAGGGATAGAGATTTTTTTCATGACTTTCTGGTATGAAAGTATACTTTATAATTCTTTAGTGCGACTAATTTTCTCAATTTTTATATTAATATTCTGCTCTTTGAAACAGATGTGTGTTGTATGCTAATAAAAAGTATAAAAAATAAACGAAAAGTCACCAAACTTTACAATTCCATGTGTAGTTAAAAATGTGAGACAAACATCATTTCAAGTTTCCTGTAAAGAAATACATGTTGGGAACATCTGGAAAAAATATTACATACTTTTAGGAACTTTGAGTAATATCATCTAGTCGCTTTACTTGAATAACAAAGAGAAATTAATATGTTGAGATGAGGAATCATTTTTTTTACTACCTTTTTTTTGCTAATACCGTAGATTGACTTTTCATGACTTTTCAGGTCGGTAGATAACCTGGTAAACGACATTCCATACATTGTCAACAATTTTTCATGAAAATCGAGGGTTTTGGGGGGAATTAATGGTGAATTCGTACAAAAAAAATTTAATTTCAAATAAAGCTATCACGAGTTATCCTGACCATCACGAGGACACTTTTTTTTTAGGCATCTCCGGATACCAGGTCCCAGCGGCTGAATTTCCCAAATTTTTGGATGAATTTTTTAAAAAATATTGTTCAAAAGTCGCTCTTTTATGTGCATAACATTTTGATTAAAGTAATTTATATATATATTTTTTTAAATAGAGAAAATATGCTTTTTTGGCTTCGAAACCCACGTAACCCCTTAAAACAGTTTTTCCACCGATAAAAAAAAAAATACGTATCTCACAGTTTTTAGCGCTCCGACATATGCACGAGTTTCAACGAACGGATGCGAGAACCAAAGTATAAAAACTCACGAGTATAGCCATTTGTAATTCTTGTCTTATGTTGCGAAGGGAACCGACGTCGTTCCAAGTGACGTCGGGCACAGTGGCGAAACCTTCTCTCTTCGAGGAGGGCTGTACGACTTGCAAAGCTGCCTGAAAGTCGCCACGTTCGATCCGCAACTCCGCCAAACGTTCCGGCGACAATGGTGCGTCGTTGTGGAGCCACGTAAGCAAGCCCTCCAGTTTATCGGGTTCCGCGTCTTTCGCGACGTTCGTTGTTGGCAACGTGACCGTGGTGGATTCGGGTTCTATCACTGTTACGGCGCATACCGTGTCCTCTTGAACTGCGGGAGTTTCAACGGGCGGAGGGCTGACTTCGTCACCGTTCACCACGTTCTCGCCCTCTCCCGGCTGTTCGTTACTGCAGCCTTCCATATCTTTTTCCGCTTGGACTTCCTCAGCCTCACGAACGACCTCGGGCACCGATTCCTTTTCCGGGCGTTTGTCCACCTTCTCGGCTCTCAGAATATCGAACACTCTGGATTGGATAAAAGATAATTATGAACGATATAATCTTAATGTTGAAATGTTGAGCCTGGAATGTTACACATTGATCTTGTGGTCCCAACGCGAACTTCGTAGTTTCGTAGCTTAAGGAGTTTCGGGACAAGTGATAGAATGATAGGATTTAATTCAAATTTATACAGTCAATTCTTTGTCATATACTGAATGCATCCTTCAAATTTTAAATCGACCGTTTACACCGTTTCTATCAAATTTACAATTGAAAAAAAAAAAAAACACTTTTTAACATAGGGAGTGCCCTGCTCAAGAACAATGGAAACCCCCCGCCCCGATTCCCCCTAAAGATAAGCTGTCTCGAAACTCCTTAAAAAATTTATCATTTTTTTCGCTTCGCCAAACTCTGCATCCGGAGTTAAATATAATTGGGACAAGACGAACCTATTGACAGCCGTCATGGCTGCTTCGGTCAAAAGAGCAACGAGATCGGCACCCACGAATCCCGGCGTCATAGACGCAATCTCGGCGAGGTCAACGTCCTCAGCGAGTTTGAGCTTGGCAGCGTGAATAGCCAGAATACTCTGACGCGCTGCTTTATCCGGTATACCGAGTGATATTTCACGATCGAAGCGGCCAGCTCTTCTGAGCGCCGGGTCGAGAGCCTCCGGTCTGTTCGTTGCTCCCAAAACTAGGACAGTCTCACCGTTCTCCTTCGTACTCAGATCTGAAAGGAAAAGAAAAATCGACATCAGCATCTTAGCGACAACGCGACCGGGAGAGGTCGTTATGGAAAAATGGCAAGTGAAATGTTCGTGTGGACCATCGAGACAGGACAATAGCTGGGCAACGATCCGTCGCTCCATTTCCCTTTGCGCCGTAGCTCTGTGAGAAGCGATCGCATCAACCTCATCGAGGAACAGAACGCACGGAGCTACCGCGACAGCTTTCTCGAACAGCTCTCTTATACGTGATTCACTCTCGCCGGATACACCGGCGATCAGCTCAGGCGCGGCTACTTTTATCAGCGGCACTCCCAACTCCTGAACAAGTAACGTAAGAAAAAAAAAACATTTTTTTTTAAATAATTAATCGACAATCACGTACACAACAGTTTTCGAAACTTTTCTCAGTTACTTTGTCACCGAATGCAATGATTCGAATATCAAAATACGTATTTATAGATTGGCTAGGATCTACGTCTTTTCCATTTGCGATTCGGTCAAAAGAAAAATCGTTTTTAGGTCATGACGGTTCAGCGTAGTTTGAGTACACCGACCAGTGAATTGACGACAGCTGATTTATATTTAAAATAAGCAAATATGAATTGTCGATAAACCTACACCATTTGATCCAAATTTATACAGTAAATCTTTTGTCATATACTGAATTCACCCTCCAAATTTTAAATCGTTTCATTACCATCAAATATACAATTGAAAATATATTTTTCAATGTAGGGATACGCCTACACTCATCGCTGATTGGTAGTTTTACGGACGATACAGTGTGAAGAAATGTTGAGAATGTTATTTAAAAAAAACTGTTCAACGCTTCCGAACATTATGACAATTATCCAGAAATCCACCCAAAGATTAAATTATTCGTCTACGCCGTTTAATAGTTATCGACATTTTGTAAATGAAAACGTTGAGTTTTTCCCCCACCAACGAAACGTAGAGGTGAAGTGTGGCAACTTCGTACGAGTGCTATCCATTTACCTGTCCATTCAGTCATTTCGCTATTTATGCATCAATTCTTTCAATATTATTCTCATGCTTATGACTTCGAATATTTTTTTTTCTATCAAAATGATACCTTTTCTTAGCTATCGCAATTAAAAAGTTTGTTTTATTTTCAGTTTATAGTCCAACTTATAGTGTCATTCGTCCATTCACTGGTCGGTTTACCCTAATTTTCGGCTGATTGTCGTGAAAAACTGCAAACGGTACTTCGTTGCTTTAAAAAACAATAAGAAAATAGCCTTACGCCTGCGATAGCGTGTGCCAAGAGAGTTTTCCCGCATCCCGGTGGCCCGTGAAGCAAAAATCCTCTCGGTGACGATATGCCCAATTGCTTGAAGATTTCCGGATGCCTCATGTGGACCAACAACCTGCACACGGTTTCCAAAACCTTCGCGCTACCACCGAGATTCGCGAACTTGACTCTCGAAACTGGGTTTTTCGTCGCTGTGGCACTTTTCTTTCTCTTAGTTACTGCATTGCCGTCGTCGCTCTTCTCCCTCGGTCGTTTCTTCGTTCTAACATCGTCTTCGGGCACAACGCTTCTCTCGCTGGTCGACTAGAAAACAGCAGTATCCCAGATATACACGGGAGAAAACTTCCACCACACACACACACACACACACATGCATGCGCACAATTTCTACACATGATTTTCCACTTGAATAATTGATATAACTCTGCCATTAAAATTCGGAATGTTTGTATATTTTTTTTACCGTACGATTGTTCAAGAACATCGATAAATGATGCGTACTCACCGGCGTAGGGATATCTCCTGAAACTTTTGACGGTGTCGATTTCGAGACGTTCAAACTCGAGGACGTACCAAAGTCCGATTTGTTTGTATCCGAGATCTCGCGACGTTTCTTACCACCGTCCACGGAGTATTTGTCGCCTTCCTCGTCGCTACTTATGTTGATGAGCTCTTTGTCACTTGTGCTTCCGTTATGACCGTCCCTCTTCTTCTTGTAGAATTTTATCATCTCCCTGCTCAGCGGATTGCTTTGCGATTCAGCCTAAGCATTCGTAAGATCATTCACGTTTATATTATATTATTTTATTGATGCTTGTTCTCTTGTTACACGCTAAACAACACGCGCACACATCTGTGTCGTCAAAAACTCAAGCAATGATAACGATTGTTCAGACGATGTAAATGAAATATAATGTCGGGAGATTTCAGCGTCGTTTCTCACGGGAAAGGCGTCACGACACATCTCTTATTCAGTTGCATTAGTATTTTGCAATTAGACGAGTATAGAAACGAAAGGCGTAAGGTGTCGCAGAGATCTCGGGAATGAAAATGGTATTGAAATAAAGTAGCGATTACCGGAAGTATCCATCGTTGGAACACAACGGAAATTCTCTTTTACATTTCAATCACACCACCTTGGCGCTCGGCAAAATCAGTCTATAAATAAATAAAAATAAATAAAAAATTCCACGGGACTATTAAATGTATAAATGATCTTGAAGTTTGCATCGTTGGATGCAACGAGAATGTATTTTTACTTTTCGTATTCCCGTTTTTTTTCGTTAAAAAATTTAGGTTACAAAAGTTACCGAAACATTTTTGAGAATCCTTATGGAAAATTTATAATAAAAAACTGCAAAACAAGATTTTCGAAATCGAACAAAAATAAAGAAATTGAAAACTTAAGAGGAATTTTCGTTGCGTCCCAACGATGCAAACTTCAACACCGTATGTACAAAATCATTTTTATTTTTCACGAATACATTATTGTTTTATGAACAAATTTAAAAAAAAATTTAATGGTGGAGATATAAGTCGTCAAGTAGGACCCTCTTTTCAAACTGGTGGACAAAATATCTCGAGATCTACTCAACCTATTTTGATAAAATTTATACCACATATCGTTTATTATATTTAGAATGCAGCATAGGATTTTTTTGATCGGTTGGCGCGTTTATTTTTTATTAATTTTCAAAACTCAACATTTTCGTAAGAGTTTTTTTCACATGGCTCTAAATTACACAATTAAATTTTTTAAATTTCTTTCCTATGCTAAACCTTAGCTATTACCTTTCTTCACAAGAAGTTTTATTAAACATTTTTTATACAATGCCTGACACGAAAATTCCACCATCGGCAAGGATTTTCAAAAGGTCCTGTTAGACTTATATGTCCGCCATTTTTTAACTTCTTTTATTCGTTTTCTTTTCATTTTTTTCATAAAACTAATGTATTCGCGAAAAATAAGATTTTATATATTTAATAGTCGCGTGAAATTTTTTGTAAAATTATTATACCCATTTTTTCGAGCGCCAAAGTGGTGTAATGTCTTAAAGAATGCTTGAAGTATTTTCGTTACGAATATATGCCAAGAATTTGAGAAATTGAAAAAGAATAATTTTCATCGGATCCGAACTATGCGAACATCAATCTCACGATGTTTCAATGAGAATGCTGCAGTCAACAGCAGCGATTAGTATGCGAGCATAAGACTCACGCCGAACAAACATTAATCATACGCAAATTTAGAGTCGAATGTGAAATGATTTCAACATTTGTTGAAATTTGCCATGCTCGATACATTTTACAGATTATGTTCAGGTGTCGCATTTCTCTCCCGATCAATCATTGCGAATCAAAAATGGTCCCGTCTGGATATTTAAAATTCAAAAGCGTAAAATAGAGTAACATCGTGTTCATTTAAAATCGTACTGCGTCGTTTCGCATTAATTTGAATATTTTTCATAGCAAAACGCTTTTCCGGCTGGCGTGTGTCTCAACTCAACCTCGATAAGAAAATTAATAGTACAAAAAAAACTATCGAAGCGTCACGAATGTAGCATTGAGAACATTCTTTATCGACGCAACGGTAAGACCCGAAATACCTCTACGTCCACTTCGTCGTCATCTTCGTCCATCGAGCCATCCGATCTTTTGCCAAAACTCTCGGTTATCTCGTCGTAAGCGCGACGTACCATGGCTCGAAAAGCGCTGCGCTTCTTAGTGTGATAATCGCGATACCGTTTCTGCAAAGTATCCGCCATATCGTTTACGTCTATGTAAACCTGGTCTTCATTCTCGTACATGTACTGAAAAAAAAAGAGCGACGATGAAAGGAAGATTTCCATGGTTGAGCGTCGTTCGTTCCCGGGGGGTCGGAGGGGGGGGGGAGGTTTCGCGAGCGCGCCGAATCGTCGTACCGCGTCTTTTTTAGGTTAAACATTGTCGCAGAGGCAAAGAGTAGAAGGCGAGAAAAAGGAAAAAAAGCGTATACGTGAACGGGACGAGTTTCTTTTTTTCTTACCGTTTGAACGCGAGAAACGATCAATGGATCTCGCGGAATGCGCGGGTCTCGGGGACAATGAAAATCCGATGGATTTCCCATTCTTATGACGCTCTCGCTGGTCCCTTGTAGCGGTATAATGTCGATGGAGGAGTTCAGTTTGCCGACTTTGTGGGTTTTTTGCGCCATGGCATACCAGCGGTCTTCCTTCCTTGTGTTCTTTATCGAAGGAACACTCTCTTATGTATTGTGTGTATATATTTCGACTTTTTTACTTTTTTCGAACGAAACAAATTTATTTCGTGTTATATCGATTATTGAGATCGGCAAGAGATTATTCTGGTCCGAGAAGCACGCCGCGTTATGGCGGATGACACTTGTTCGTTTATAGTTACCTTGTTTTAATTTCTTTTTATTGTCAAAGCAATTCGTTCGAATCGAAGCGGGTCTCGAGACACGAACGAACGAACTAACGAACAAAGCGGCTTCGAGTTGAAATTTCAATGGCGGACACCCCTTTGCCCCGTAGAACGTGCGGACCGACCCGGCGGGATACAAATAAAAAATGACGATTCGCAAAGCGTTTCCTTCGTCTTACCTGACATAACCTAGAAAATTTGATGTGACCGAGGCTGCGAATAAGCGACAGGTGCGCCAATCAGAGCACGCGAAACGGAAAACACGTGGAATTCGGCTTGTCTCATTGGCTACCATCGTGCAACGCCATTTCTCACATGTACACGAAGCTTTAGGTCAAGTTAGACTTGAAAAATTAAACTTTCGATCAAATTGAACGAATGCCAAGACATTTTTTTGTTGATTTTTTTGGCAAAAAAAAACGTGTCACTGACCGCTTTATCGTACGCGCAATTATATGTGGATCAAATTTCAAATATATCACGTGACGTGGATCGTCTGACATCTTTGGACGTAAGATTATCCCGAGGGCTGTTAAGGAATTACGCGACGGCTTATCTTTAGGGGGAATCAGGGGGAGGGGAAGAATTCCATTGTTCTTGAGTAGGGCGCCAACTTCGACACACTAATATTTCGTTCGAAAATGACACGATTACTGTAAAAAATTACAAGTTCTTTATTTAAGATTATTATTTTTACACGAGCGTATCAATAAAATGTGTTTCAAATGTTATATGAATGCGTATTTTTCGATTATTTTATATTAAAAAAAAAAATTGATCAATTTGGCGACAGCGCACTATGTTGCGAGTTTGTTTTTTCACGGTTGGCGACACTTGTTCTATTGCCGCGAGCATCAGCGGGCTCAGCAACTCACGTAGTCCGTTGAAAAAGAAACATTTACATTTCTTTATTAAACCGAATCAATTCTGAACGATAAATGTCAAGTGTCAAAAATAAAATATATCACTTCTCTTTAAAAATGCATTTTGTCGAACATAAAGCCGTGCCGCGGTGATTAGTAGTATTCAAACACGCGCGCCATTTAGCACTCGTGCGACGTTGCCACACTTCGCTTCTACGTTTGGTCTGTGGGGGGAAAAAGTGAACATTTTCATTTATAAAAATGTCAATAATTCATAAACGTTGTAGACAGGTCATTTAATTTTTGGGTGACATGATTGTCGTAATGTCCTGAGTCGTTTAACAGTTTTTTTTATAACATTCTTAACATTTCTTCGCACTACTTCGTGCGCAAAATTGCTCATCAGCGATGAGTGTAGGCATCTCCCTATGTCAAAAAGTGTTTTTTTTTTTCAAGTGTAAATTTTATGAAAACGATGTAGACGAACGATTCAAGGCCTTATATACGTAAAAAATTTCAAAATTTTTCATTTAAAAAAATTTTTGATTCCATTAGCCTGAACGGTTAGGAATATTTTAAGCTTTACAGAATTGAAAAATTTCAAAAATTGTTAAAGTTACAGCATTTAGAGCATTTATAATAGATACCGCGCGGCGCACCCGACCGCCAACTTCAAATCCGTTTTTCCACGATTCACTTTTTTGAACCTTGCGAAAGTTCCAACTCTTGAACGAAGCTTCAGATCGCTTTGAAATTTTTACAACATATTCTGATTATCGTCACCTATCGTGTGAACCACGGAAACAAAAATTTCAATGATACAAAAAAATATAAAAAATAAAATACCGACAGAAAATTGAGTAAAAAAATTTTAAGTTTCGAATTTTTATTATAATAATTTAAAAAAAATAATATTGTCGGTTCACACTGAAGATACATTCATTATGCAATTATAAATATGTTCATTTTTTTTTTCAGACACCCACATCGATGCCGAGAACTTTCACCATCAACGCGCGCGCAAAAAAAATACATTGCTTCATTATGTTATATCTCCGCCATTTGTTAATATTTCTGATTTTTTTTTTTTACATATACTTAACCATGTGCATAAATGATCTGTAAAAAAAAATGTTGTCAATATATGCGTAATTTTTTTTTAACCGCGTCTAGAAAAGTACCTTCGAAAATCGGCGAAATCGCGTATATAAGGCCTTAAAATTTGGAGAGTGCATTCAGTATATGACAAAGAATGGACTCTATAAATTTGAATTAAATGATACTATTTCGTCAATTGTCCCGAAACCGCTTAATCGATCGAGAGACAAATAGATCGAAATGTAATTCTTTGGGGAGATATCTTAGCCTCAGGTTTTTCTTACCGACTGTGACGCCTGATGCCTCGAGGATAGAGACGAGTTCGATCGGTAAGCTTCGTCGGTTGGCGCTGTACGCGCTTCGCGTGTCGCGCGTCGGTTCGTTTATCAGGCGCGCGCGCGCGCGCCTTTCTTCCGGAAACGGAAACATACTGAAGGATTGGAGTATGTTTACTTCCCGGCCTTACGACAGAAAGTTGATATACGTATAGTGATATCGTGTAATCAGTGTAAGCCGGATAAGTGGGCTGTGTAAACATCCTCAACGCGTATGTTTGCGCGGCTTGCTTGTGACGGCTTACACTATTAGTCGACAAAAACATTTTCAGTCTTGGTTGACGCTATGGTTGACGCTTGGTTCACGCTACTCTCTGATTTCCCATCACGAAGAAACAACAAGAACTGCCAACTATTCTTCCTAAATTTTTTTATCCATGTGTTGAATTTAAGGCCAAGTGTCCCACCGACCGAGCGGCCATGAGTGCGAGAGAGATAGCTGATTTGCAGATTCCCAATGATTTCTTAAACGGTTGATTTTTGGGAAAAAAGAGAAGAAACACGTTCCGCTCTGTTGAACGACGAACAACGGCTTTCTCTTCTTTTGCCCGAAATATGATTCGTCTAGGAGAAAACTTGGCAGTAGGATTTTTACCGACTGGACGTGTGACACATGGCCTTAATGTTCAACGACAATAATATTGCCTTAACTCCCGAGAGTAATTTTGTCAGGGGAAACACTTTTAAAACCTCGAAAAATGTGATTTTTTTTTCATACAATATATGCAATAATAAATAAAAAGTAAAATAAATTTAAAAATTTCAAAATTGGCGTGAACAAAATAACTCGAAAAACAATCGGTTCGATCCCCTTCAAATTTTACACATGCTTCAATAACAATATTACTTTGGACTTGAACCTATAAGTTTGAAAAAATCAATTGAAAAAAAGTATTGTTTTATTGCCGACAAACTAAAAAACAATGTATTTAAAATTTTAATGATGTTTTGAAACTGTGTGATTTATTTAAAGCCTTAGGCCACTCTAGAGGCAAAAAAAAGCATATTTTGTGATTTTTTTTCAGCGAAACCATAAAATAAATTGGAATGACAAAATAGGAGTTTTATTATACACATAATTGACTATACAAAATTATTTTTTCACAGCGAACATGTCAAAATGGCAACAGTGTAGCTTTTTTCCAATGACGTCTTCATTTCTGGAAGGTCAACGGCCGGACCAAGAGCTCCTATAATTTTTGAGTTATGATGAGACACTAAAGTTTTTTCGATTATATATAAGAATAGCTATAGAAGTACGTAGGATTTTTTTGATATATTGTTTTTTGTCAAAATGGTGCATTTCTAAAACAAAAAGTATAAAATGTGATGAGAAGATCGTCAGAAAATTGTTTATAAAAAAGAAACTATGCAATGTAATTTAAAAAATCCTACGTAGTGCCTCAGAAAATGTAATTCTAAATATACAGTTAAAATTTCAAGTGAATCGGTTGAAATTTGTTTGAGTTATGAGTCCAGCCAACTTGAAAAATGTAGTTTTGAGATAAACGCGTTTTAAGTTAGTAGAATGTCACGACATGAATCGAGAGGGTTCGCGCTGGAATTCGAAAATCGAGTACTTAGAGATTTTTCCTACCCATAATCTTTTGGAATATCATTTTATAGGTACTAAGGTACATTTTTAACAAAAAAAATCGATTTTTGGAAAATCCTAGAGTGGCCTAATCCCTTAATTTCATTAATTTTTTTTGGTCCACACATTCCGTATAAATGTCAGTAAGAACAAAAAATTTCATTGTTTCGCTTCGAATCGAAACATTAGAAGCTAGAGCTTACGCCCTTTTGCAATTCACGTCACAGCTATCCCGGAAGTGAGTGCCACAACTCCCCTATTTGAAATTATTTATATATAGTTAAAAGTGATATTAAATAAACCCCAAGTATCAAAATTGTAAAACGATCCGTTCTTTTTTTTTTTACCAACAAAAATTTACTTTTTTCCAGCTGTCTAAAAGTATTTCTCCCCTCGATCACGAAAGAAAGATCAAAGCTGCTAGTTTTACATTTAAAATTTACTTTTTAAAAGGTTTAACTCGAAAATAAAGTCATCCGAACCGCATCGCGATTTATCCCACTTAACTCAAACGCCTAATGCAAATAAAACTACGTTTTTTTTCTTCACATTTAATTTCATAGTATCGTTCTTCAACTCACAAAAAACAAACTTCTCAAACACAAATAAATTCTTCCCTCTTTAACAACGAGGTGGCATTGAAAATCGGGCGTCCCAACTGCAGCTGCACATTCTCACTTATCATTACAAATACTAATACTAAAAGTTCCACATATTCTAGCAATTATACTTTGCAGTTCTTCCTGCCGTGCTATGACGTTGAAGTTTGCATCGTTGCGAAGCAACGGAAATGATTTTTCTTTTACTTTCCAAATTTCCTTCAGCGTATTTGAGCTACGATAATGAAGCAAACATTTTTTATGATTCTTATTTAGCGATGTACAATCTGAATCTGCAAAATATGTCATTGGCTAATAATAAAAATAAGAAATTTAAAAGAACTTTCGTTGCACTCCAACGATGCAAACTTCAACCCCAATGCCATGATTTCTTCTCTTTTTTGCATCACTAACTCGCAGCAATTCTGTTCAAACTATTTCGTCAGTGTGCACACCGGAACTGTCCTCTTTTTTTTTCTCTCAATTCGATTAGTCAATTCGTCTAACACGCTGGCAAAAATATTCAATCCAGATCCAAATAGATCAAAAATGCCGATGATCCCATGTATAGGGAAGTGGAATGATAGCTACTATCGTTAATCAGATTTCATATCAGTGAGACGTAGGTAAAAAAAAATTGATCATTCACTCGATTGACAACGTCGCGTTCTACTTCCATTTGTCTTTTTCGAATTATTGCAATATATATATATATATCGTTTTGTTCGACGCGCATATCACGTAAACTGATCATCATGTATGTGAAAGATAGAGAATTGGAATTTCCTAGTTAATATCTTGAATTTTCTCCGTGTGTCTTACGACAGATTGTGATAACGTTGAACATATATGTTCACGTTAAGACGTTAATTGAACCAAAAGATTGTCCAATCCTAACGAGTGTCAATCGCGAAATGAAAAAAAAAACGAAAAAGATCGAAGAATTATTGCGTTCTTCTTTCGATATCGCGTATCGTTCGATAAATCAGTCATTCAAAGATTAAAGAGACAGATTTATCGGATATTCTACTTTGACGATGGGATAAGCGAGGTAATGTGAAATGTATAAAAGTTGAGGAAAACGCGGTAAATTGATTAGTTATCGTCACGATGCGATTCTACATCTTTATCGTGGTTGGCCTTTTTTCGGCGCACGTTACCGCCAATAATGAAGAATTTCTACGGCCACTCCACGGGTATTTTATTTTTTATGATACTCCATTGCCCTCGCGCTCTTTCCGGTCTGTTAAAAAAAAAAAAAAAACATGAATGTTGCTACTAAAGTACTTTTGAATATTGTGCAGGATGAAAGGATTGAGCATCGTGTGCGATACGGAAGAAAAATTATCTCTCGTTCGTTCGTACGTGGAGAATCCGAATTTCGATTTCTTGAGTATGACGAAGGGCGACCGAGCCGAGATCAAGGTCCTCGTGAGCGCGGACTCGTTGGACGAGTTCGAAACGGCCCTAATTACACATGGAATCGATTACACTGTATTCATCGAGGACGCCGCTCGGGAAGTTCGCGAGGAATACGTTCGCAATCAGCTCGCGAGATACGCGGCCTGTGCGAAAAACAAAGGCAGCTCACGTATCTTCAAGTATTTTCCACGATTGGCCGAAGTTCGTTGAGCATGAAAAGATCGGTCGTAGCCTTTCGAAGGATTGTCGCGTCTTTAATGAAAAAAAAAAAAAATTGGTCCACAGATCCATGCCTATTTACGAGAACTGGCTAAAACTTACAAGGATATCGTTACCATACTCAATATCGGTACTTCGTATCTTGGAAATCCGATCTACGTGGTGAAGATCTCGAGCGGTGGTACCAGTGAAAAACCGGCCATTCTTATTGACGCGGGTATTCACGCGCGCGAATGGATCGCACCCACCACAGCTCTCTACGCCATCGATCAATTGGTCGTCAACAAAACGAACAGTCCACTTTACGAAAATGTCGACTGGTACATTGTACCTTGTCTCAATCCCGACGGTTACGAGTACACCCACACTTCGGTAGGTCTAGCTGTATGGCCTTGTTTTTTTTTTTGCCACTGATGCTGTTCTTACGGGAATCTTGAAATTCTCATAATTTGCATTTTTGCACGATCACGCTGCGAAGTACCGCATGTGGAGGAAGACACGCTCGGCGAATCGTGGCTCGAAATGCTACGGAACTGACGCCAATCGGAATTTCGCCTACAAGTGGATGAGTAAGATTCTTGAATAAAATACATCCGGTCAATGTGAATTTTTGAGTCTGGATTGGGAATGCTTGATTCTCGTTGCTCGTGGTTTTTAAGGTATTTCTTTCGCGGAGGGCTGCATTTTTGTGGGCTCGTAGTCTAGGGCCCTTTAGAATCATTAGTAGATTACAATGGCGTTTCAAGTATCCTCATACCATTAAATTTATCCTCTTCACATGTCGGAATAAATGCCTTTTTTTATGCTACTATTTTTTCCCAAAAGTAGCATATCTAAGGACTATCACGTTCAAATTTTAGGTGAAAATGTTTAAAATTCACGGAACTATGATTTTTTTTAGCGAAGAAGTGTCTTTTTTTGCGTTTTCACCTCTATGATTTTTTTTTAACATGTTATTTTATTTCTTATAAAAAAATTTTTCGTACATCATCTAGAAAGCTGAAAGCATGTTTCGTAATTTTTTGAATCACTTCGGACGGATAGTTTGGTCACAATACTTTTTTGAAAACTGACTTGAGTAGGATCGATCCAAGTTTGACCACCGCGATTGAATTTGGAAGTGTGACCACGAAGGGTTAATAAAAATAATTTGAATACAATTATTATACCCAACGATGAACTGGAACGTAAAGTTTCGAATAAGATTTGTAGATTTAGACAATTTTACACGTTTTCCGAGGTTGGGATTTTACACACAATTGATACATCTTGCCAAGTTTGAGGTTTTTTTTTATTGAAAAATATTTATAAACAATGGAGTTATTATTTTTTTAAAGTGCGCCAGCTGCTGCATAGCCAATAGTAGGTAGTACTATCAATTAGAGTGAGCTGAAACGAAAAATGAAAATAATGTACTTTTAGTATAATAGAACAACTTTCGTATGACCAGATACTTTTTTTTTGAAATGTTGAAAATTACGAAAATGGCAAACTGTACGAAGTTCGATTTTTGACAAACAAAAAAACCAACTTTAATCATTTGTTACTAAGAAATGGATAAAGGTATTAAAATATCATGCACTCATACGATAGAAAATTTTATAAATTATATGCCTTGACCGAATTTGAACTGAATCGGACGAATAGATTTTGAAATATGACTTATACCGTTTCATACAACACAGCTTCGAGAAAAAAAAAGGGAATAGGGGTGCAGCGGGCGATCTAATTCTTGAGAAAAAGTCTCACAATTCGGCTAATTTTGGACATTTTTACAAAATCTCTGTTATAAATTAAAGTTAAGATCCTAGGCACTAAAACTCCGAAATAAAAGATCTTATTTTAGAAATTTCAAGCTCATGCAGACCCTTGAGTAAAACAACACGTGTAGGCATTACATACGGCTTTATTTTCGAGTTATACCTTTCAAAAAGTAGATTGGAATGAAGATCTGAGCAATTTTGCTCTCTCTTTCGTGATGAAAATCACAAATATGCAAAAAAAAAATCGATTTTTCAAAATATCTTTATCCTGACCATGTATAGATAATATAGCAAGAGTAGTTGGCAGTTTTCTTTTTTGTCATTCGCGATGTAAAATCCGAGAATAGCGATTTCAAGGGACATTCAGAATTTTTCGTTGACCGATATGTCATTGCAATGTCTGCCTTGCTTCCATCAATGATGAGCAACGAATTGTTTACAGCGACCGGAGCTTCGTCGAATCCCTGCAGTGACGTTTACGCCGGTTACAAAGCCTTCTCGGAGAGCGAAACCGTGAGTCTGAGCAAATTCATTGTGGCCACGGCAAAAACCATCAAGGCTTATCTCACTCTTCATTCGTACGGTCAGGTAAGCCACGCGGAATACTTTTTATTCTAATTTTAATATCTTATATTTTTCTAATGTACCACTATCACGCCTAAACGGCTGAACCGATTTTGATGAAAATTGGCACACACGCAGAGAGTTACTTCGAATAACACATAGACTATGAAAAATACATCTAATACTTTTCTATTTCTAATAATCGACTCTAATCTAATTCGATGATGAAATTACCAGTTTTATATAATTATTATTATGGGATACCAAGAAATCAAATTTAATTAAAATAGATGATAATATAATATCAAATCTAATATAAATATATCTAACATTTTTCTAATTATAACATTCGTGGCAAATCTAATGTAATTATCAAATTCAAATTCTTATAGAATACAACGAAGAAAATATATTTTCAATTTGATAAAATCTAACGTCTTATATTTTTTTAATTATAATATTTCAAAAAATCTAATGATGACATTTTAATTCCCATAGAATACGAACGACTAAAATATAATCAAAATCGTATAGAATCAAATGTACTATCACATATTTTACTAAATTCTGAACGACGTATGACAGCCTTTAGAAAAAATAATCCATTAAGGTCTATTTTAACCCAAATTGCGAGATCGTCCCAGACGAAAGCGCGGGTAGAAGCTAGTACTTTACAAATGTTATGAAAAATAAACGAGTTCCTCGCGTTCTCGCAAGGTAAAAAAAAGGCAAACGTAAAATCTGACGTATGTTGTTTTTTCTTCGCATATTCAATTATGACAGTGTTTTAATTGATTGCTAACGCTTGCAGTACATGCTTCATCCGTGGGGATACACATCCGAATTGCCGGAAAATGAGCCGCAACTCGTGAGTACACCTCACCCAAAATTATGGCAAATTGAGGGACAATCGTATCTTCAATTTTAGCAAAACATCAAACTCTTTTCGCGGTTATTTTTTCTGTAGGAAATTCTTGTCGACAGCTCGTTTTAATTTTGATTATTGTACGCGCAGCGTTCGGTCGCCATTGAAGCTGAGAAGGCGCTCGCCGCGGTGCGAGGAACCCGCTACACGATCGGAAGTTCCACCAACGTTTTGTGTAAGAGATTTATCTTTTTCTCACGTGGGTTTGTTAAAGGGTTAGAGAGCTGAGAATCAGTTAATTTGTTCTTCAAATAATTTATATGGAAAAAAACATATTTTGTTGCAGAATAAGCTTTTATTGAATGTACTGAAAAGTAGAAAATATTTTTTCTTACCAAGTCACCTATATGTGACTATAAATAAAAGCTTGGGGCGCTCAATTTTTAAAATGTTTAGTTAAAGATTATATGTCTAAATTTTCAGCGCCTCACTCTCCCCTACACTAGGATGTATTTTTTACTCAATTGTAGATGAAAAATGAGTTAATTGTTAGATATTCGGGTTTGTGAAAGGAATACCATAAGAGGTGAGACTCGTCGCCTCAACGAAAAAAAAAGTCGCGACTACATCGATCGTTGAAAATTTCAGATGCCGCGGCTGGAGGTAGCGACGATTGGGTGATGGCGGTGTGTGGCGTTCCTCTGAGTTACACGATCGAATTGCCCGCGGGCGGAAGTACGGGATTCAATCCTCCCGCGAGTAGTATCGAGCTGGTTGGCTTCGAGACCTTCGAAGCCTTCAAGGTTTTCGGACGATACGTGGCCTCCGAGTACGGGACGTCCGTCCAAACAGACCTCGATGGCTCGTCACACTTACTTGAAAGCTCCGCATAAAGCGTATGGGATGAATAAAACTCTTGGACTTTCGTACAAATTGCATTTTTCTTTCGACACATTGATGACGTTTTTTTTTTTTTTTTAATACACTTGTTTATTTTTTGTCTCCTCTTTATTCCAAACATTTGCACGTACGCGATTGGGACCGTTGTCTCGTCCGACACGACGATATTGAATATACACGTGACATTTTTCGTGAGACAAAGTGACATCCACGCTGACAAATTCATAGAAGAATTCATTATCCGCGCGAGAGTTTTTCGAACTTCTCTCAGTTAACTTTTTACAGAATGCAATGGTTGGAGTTTTTCAAAATGCGTCGTTTCGGTCATGTCTACACGGAGAGAATTAAATGTTGAAAATTACCGTGCAGTAACGGTAACCAGATGACAATCCTGAAACTTCGCTTATTATTACTGAGTAAAACACAGATTTTCACGAAAATAAAAATAAAATTTCTTCTTCAGATAGAAAATTTTACCAGATTTTCTAGTAAATTTTCATGTGTAACAAAATACGCAAAACTTAAATGTAAAAAATATATAATATCAGCGAAATTTTACTGTGCATTTTATTATTTTATGCCTTTCAAAAATGTCTATAAAAAAGTATCGTCTTTATAACAGTTATTTTAAGATTTATTATAAAATTTAATGAGTGTTATAGGAAAATGTATTGTGCTCTCGGTAAAAATTATCGTGCGCGCTACCCTTCTTGTATAGTAAAATTTTAGCTACGTATTTGAAATTTTCTGTAACGTGATTAAAAAAAAAACTTGTCGCATACGAATTATTATGCTTTTCTCACTTGTCACCACATTGAAATATATCACGGTAATTTTTACCGTGAAATTCACGACAAAAATTACTTTTTAATTCTCTCCGTGTAGGAGCTAATGCTCTCCGAGTTGCGATTAGCTCAGTTGAAACATCATTTTTAAGCTTGATTCGAATTAAGTCATTTTTTTTGCCATTTTTTTCTCAAAATCACGAAAATTGGGGAGTCTTAGGTCCTTCCTCTGGCAATTGGCTGTCTACTGTGAAAATTTCAAGCAATTCGGTTCTGTTGTATTCGAGAAAATTTCGAAAAACTCACCACGGATTCATTCACCGAGCGATGTGTCGTGTGTTATGTCGCTTCGTTTATTCGCGTTTGCACTTTATGTTACGGTTCTTCGGTAACGGACGACGAGAACGATCAATATGTTCAATATATATGTGTGTGTGTTTATCCCCTTGGATACAACGGATCTATCCTAATTACAAGTATCTCAAAATATGTAACACTTTTCAAAGCACGAAATGGGAGAGATCATATGCGCGTCGCTGAAATAATTATTTTCGCGCGTCCGTACGTTCTCGCATTTTTATGATAAACGTGTGTAATATAATCTCTTGTAAAAGTTTTTCATTCCGATCGAGATCTACAGAGATACGGATTATAATATATTTGTAGTGCTTTCGGGTATAATTAACGAACGAAATTATGGCCTTTAGAACCATACGGAGAGGCGTTGAAGCTATGTACATGCGGGTTTCTTTTTGTTTTTTTTTTTTCGTTTTTCTTTTCTTTCTTTTATATACCTAAGATCCATAAGGTCGATATGTTCCTTTCGGAGAGGAGCTCACGGAGACGAGTCCCTTAGGAAGGGAAGACCATTTTATTCCTATTAATATTAGCGTTATATCATTGATCGTTATTATTAGGTTATTATTATTATTATTAATATTATTATTCGTGTGACGTGTCTCGTTCGTGTTGCCTCGAATTATTTTTATTCCTGGGCGGACAGAGATCCGTTGGTCAGAGCTATCATCGATTCTCCGCTCCTTCGGGGGCTGCTGCTGCTCGCGATCTTGCATTCCAGGGACGAATCCTGCTGAGTGTACATCAATTTTAATAACAATTGCTTCTTATGATTACACTCACGATGGGCTTCGTGTCTAAATAGCTTTAACAAAAGTAACTCCATCAAACATAAACGAAAAAATAACTTTTAACAAAAAAAGCTTATTTAAATTGCATTGAAAAAGCGTACCCGCAAAATTGACGCTCGGACTTAATGTCGCAAATGAATAATTAAAAAAATAATTAAAAAATTGTTTTAATATGAGCACGGGATTCGTTATTAAATTGAGCCGACCCAAACAAACCCAGACATGCATATTTATCGTAAACAACGGATTCATCATAAGTTGAATCAACTAAAAAAAAAACCGACCAAGTGCGAGTCGTGCCTCGCTCTATTAGGGTTCCGTAAATATGACCAATTAACTTTTTTTTTTAACTAGATAATTATACAACAAATCAAATATAAAATAATTGTTACTCAAATATTTACAATATCAAATGACTTATTTTTGTAGTCGGTGCCAGCCAAGAACGCGAGATTGACGTCACGGAAGAAACGTGATTGCATATTGAAAAAAGATTGTAGATCGCATATTTCATTTATTTTTCTTCGCCTACTCTTTTTCTGGAAAAAATGTGACAATATTGGCAATTGGCTGGTACGGACTCCAAAAATAAGTCATTTGATATTGTAAATATTAAAATAACAATACCTTCATATATTTGAATTATAAATTTATTGTATTATGTATACAATAAATTATTATATATACTACACGATGAATCGGCTTTTTCAGTATTTGTTGTTTAAATACAGTCTTTGGTACATAATATACAGAAATTCAAAATTTTTAAGTAGACTAATTTTCGAGATAGACCCCGTAACAAAAATAGTCTAAAACTGACAACTTTGACGGCCCACCATTTCTTTTTTTTTTAAGATAAAAAAGAATAAAAAACCCATTTGTACTCTACTCAATGAGCTTTAGACAATGACACCTTACATGCCGGGGAAAGATTTTTTTTTTTCAGCTCCTTTTACACGAATGGGACACCCCGTGAAAAATAATTTGATTGAATTTCTAATTCAATCTTCGGTTTCGGTTCAACATTTTACATAAAATATCCAAATTTCAGGTCTGTAACTCATTCGGTTTACGAGCTAGAGACCCGTGACATGCGGACGGACAGACGGACAGACAGCAGAGCGACAGCAATAGGGCTCCGTTATGTCCTTTGGATACGGAACCCGAAAAAACCAAAGTACAGATTTACCGTAAGCAACGAATTCATTATTAAATAGAGCCAACCCAAACAAACCCAAACAAATGTATTCGAAAAAGCAAAGTAATGTGTAACAAGCTATTTCATTGGAATTTCTTTTGACAAAACTTATTTGGAGGCTGTTTTTTTTTTCAAATATATATTTAGTAAAGCGATTAAGTCGTGATACCGATAACAATCGTTACGATTTTTATCTTTATATATGTTATATTTATATATTTTTAGTTTACGATACAATCGTACGTTACTCACGTTACTGAGAGCATGGATAATGCCAGCTCGTGTATTATTCTCCAAGTCCATCAGTTCGTCGCAATCATCGTGATCGGATTCATTGATGTCGGTGGCTATTTTTATAGGTGATCGAAGAGCCTCGTTGTCGGTCGATTTTCCACTGTCAGGTGAAGGTATCAGCTCGTGCCCATCCAAATCGTCATCGTCACCACGATCCTCGCTGTCCAATGCTTTGTTTCCCTGTGCAACACATACTCATGAGAAAATTTACCGCGGTGCTCGGATCACGCGGTAGCACACGCTTAAGGTAGTAGTCTCGCCAAGGCGTTTTTTTATAGATTTTTTTTTTTTTAATTTTGGGAACTCATTCAGGACACTATTAAATGATTACTTGCAAAATTTCAAAAGGATTCACCCTTTCGTTTTCGAGATATTGGCAATTAAAGATTGCACGGTTTTACACGTGTTCTTATGGGGAGCAGTGGAAAATTTCACATTTCACGCAATAACTACGAAACTTTTCTAAAGATAGAAAAAAAAAATCTCAATTACAGAGGATAGAAGTGGGTAAAAAAAAATCATGAATTTTGATTGTCTAGTTTCAGAGATATAGTGATTTAAGGAGTTTCGGGACATGTGATGAAATAGTATCATTTAATTCAAATTTATACAGTCCATTCTTTGTCATATACTCAATGCACCCTCCAAATTTTAAATCGATCGTCTAAACTGTTTCCATAAAATTTACAATTGAAAAAACACATTTTTAACATAGGGAGATGCTTACACTCTTCGCTGATGAGCAGTTTTGCGCACGAAGTAGTGTGAAGAAATGTTAAGAATGTTATGAAAAACTGTTAAACGACTCAGTACATTATGGCATTTTTGGAATGGATATTTTGCAAAATGAGAAGAAAAAAAAAAAACAATTACCGGTAAATCGCGGAGCGAAGGTGAAGATTCTGTGGTCGGTTGGCTGGGACTCCGTAGAGGACTCTGCGTTGTTCCGAGGCCCTGAGATCGACTGCCCAGCTCGTATATATTTATCATATGCGCGGCTTGTGCGTGCACCATTAATTCCCAAGCCGAGGGGAAGGAATCCTTGCAGAGTACACACAACAGCGCAGTCGTCGAGTCTTCTGAAATAATGTCCCACGTATATTTGACATCTGTTCTTAGTGCCACATCCGCGCAAATAGCGAGTGAAAAAAGAAAAACATTTTCAGTCCTCTCGATATCACCTATGACTTTGTCTAGAACGTTAGTTCCTAACCGATCATCCGCGAGGGTTAAAATATGGTCCGCGAAACGTTTAATTCAAAAGTCAAAAATTTTACACATTTACGGCGTAAATGTTGAAAATTTCGAAGAGGCTGTCCCAGAGGAAGTCTAGGAAGAGCTCGTTGAATTGCAAAATCATAGAAAATGGCAAGGACGCGTTTGAATCTATTTTTATCTTAAGGTATTCATAATAATCAATAATGTTATACTTTTTCAAGTTGATAGTAACGCAACATTTTTTCTTTTTCACTTCATAAAATTATAAAAATGCATAATTTTGTCCTTTAATGATAGATTTTATGAAAACTTAGCATCTATAGAATAAATTTATACCTCGTATGCATTTTGTTTTTGAGGTTTATTGAAGAAAAAAAAAAAAAACAAAACTCATAAACCATCATTTGACTCAAATGGACCGCTCCAACCTCCTTAACAGAGTTTGTTATTCTTGAACCTTGTGGTCCCTGCTATGAACAAAAACATCAAAGTGATCCCTAGTCATAAAAAGTTTAGGAACCACTGGTCTAGAAAAATGGCTTTGTTTTTTTTTTTTTTTTTTTTTTAGTAATTCAGGAGTGAGAAAAGGGCTCTGATTCTGGTCACTCTTGTTCACGTACTTGGTAGGGCTTCGTTGAAGGAATGGCATTTGCAAGTGAAACGAACTTTGCAATAGTTTCTCTTGTGTTCGAACAGTTCACCGAGGTCCGTGTATATCTCCCTGCAGTTGCCGCAAATCAATATATCTGGATTGCCTGGAAAAAAGAATAAAGCAAAAGAAAAAAAAAATTGTTAAATATAATTGTACGCGTCTCGAAGCGATTCTTTGTTCGTTCGTAATGACTGAAGAATATTATTAACTGTAAACTTTGAGTTGACTCAGGTCAGGAACGCTGGTGCTGAGGATTGGCTGTGGTTTTTGTTGTTTCGGCTGCTGGGATCGATTCGGCTGCATCAGTCGTTGTCTTTTTAACGGTGGTGCCAATCGCGGAGGAAATGCCGTTGACGCGTAATAACTGCAATAAATATTTTTATTTTTTCATCTCGAAAAACATTGTAAAATATTACAAAGAGAATTTCGTTTTTTTTTCTTTTCGCAACCTGGTCCGATCCGGCGGACCGATGATTTTATTTCGTTTGTTAACTCTGCATCCAGAGTTTTGAGAAAAAAAATAGTACATTTTGTGAAAAAAAGTTTTGTGAAATCTATACATTGCCAAAAAAAAAAATTTTTTTTTGACAGGCTAAAAAGAGTGATACGATAGAAGCGTTTTTACGCGCTCAGCGCGCTACCGCCGTGTCGAGAATCCAAAGCTCGCAGGACAGAGATCCAAAACCAAAAATCCCAAGAAAGTGAAGCTTTTGAAGAAGTTGAAGGAATAATGTATAGACCAGGCATCGCTGATTGAGGGTAAGAGGCTTTTTTTAAAAAGTTTTATGTATTGTACATTTTTACAAGAGAAAATTTAAACGCGTTTTTCTCAAAACAAGGTTTCTTGGCCTTGTCGACATGATTTTGGAAAAACTATTGCACCGATTCGGCTGCAAAATTTACAGGGATGATTCTATGCATGTATCTCTTCGACCCCTACTAACGGTACAAATATTCATTGATATTTAATCATATTTTTAAAGAATTTAAGTTGTAAAAAACAGTCGAAAAATTCAAAAGTGCGCTCCTGTGTTTTCTTTTTATCGGGGGTGAAAGCAGGGGTAACTTTAGGCAGCCAGAAGACCAAGATAAATTTTTTTATTTATTTAAATCTTTTCTTGTACTTTGAAACTTCTATTTTTGTGTATAAAAAGATTAAAATATGGAGATAAATTTTATTATGAAAAAAAATTCTTGAAAATATCTGCAATAGATGGAGACTGATGCCTCAATGATCAAATTTCGAAAAAAAGTGACTAGCAGAAGAATTTTCGTACACGGAGAGAATTAAATGTTAAAAACTACCGTGCAGTAACGGTAACCAGATGACAACCCTGAAACTTCGCTTATTATTACTGAGTAAAACACAGATTTTCACGAAAATAAAATAAAATTTCTTCTTCAGATAGAAAATTTTACCACATTTTCTAGTAAATTTTGATGTGTAACAAAATACGCAAAACTTAAATTTAAAAAATATATAATATCAGCGAAATTTTACTGTGCATTTTATTATTTTATGCCTTTCAAAAATGTCTATAAAAAAGTATCGTCTTTATAACAGTTATTCTAAGATTTATTATAAAATTTAATGAGTGTTATAGGAAAATGTATTGTGCTCTCGGTAAAAATTATCGTGCGCGCTACCCTTCTTGTATAGTAAAATTTTAGCTACGTATTTGAAATTTTCTGTAACGTGAGTTAAAAAAAAACTTGTCGCATACGAATTATTATGCTTTTCTCACTTGTCACCACATTGAAATATATCACGGTAATTTTTACCGTAAAATTCACGACAAAAATTACTTTTTAATTCTCTCCGTGTAGCTGCGACTTCTCCGAGAACATGTAAAAATATCGAAATCTACAAAATTTATGTGATTTTTTAAATTCCAGTTCATCGTTGGGTATAAATATAATTGATTGTAACTTATTTTCATCAAGCTCCACTGTAAGTTACTAATGATACCTGGCTTAAGCGCCCACAAGATACGACCCGCCGTGAAAAGAATAGCCCCAATATCAAATGAATTTGTGCTCGTCCACTTAGTTGCTGCCGAACGGAATAATTAGCTCGCGGTTTAATCGGATAGCGGAGAATCAACGCTGGGGTTTGTTGCAAATACACTTGCACGTGTCGGATTAATCAGGAACGTCAACTAGCCTGAAGATATCGCTATGCGATCCCTGGGCTTATCAACAGCTGTAGCGTTATACATAGGACTAGGAGGGAGCCAGTTCAATCCGAAGCCTCTACACGTCTCAGCTACGACAGCCTAAGCTCATCGACACATATTAAGTGCCGAGATTTCGGATATCCTTTGACCCAATATTACATATGGGGTGGATTGTCTCATGAGTGGATTCGCTACCCCCAGGTTGTCAACGTAGGAACTGCTCTTTTCTCCTGCTCAATAAATGTCACCGAGTCCTAAAAAATGACTCCTTTTATTCTTCGGGTTAATTATTATTATTTTCTCCCCTCGTAAACACGACAGCGAGGCTTTCTTTCTTTTTTTTTCTTGAAAATACCCGTGCAGAAAATTGTTGGTTAGTCCCTAGATATTACGATATCCTCATAGGGATTCGATAGGGACGCGGCACGTAGGCAGTCGTGATTGAAATCGAGGTGGACGCAGCGCTATTTCTCGATTGACGTCGATTGAGAATTCGTCTTCTGTAAAATCTCAATTTCCTTATAAAAGGACCGGTTTTTTCGAATTCATATAAAATCGATTAATTTGTAATTAGATTAACTTTTAGTTCAATTACACGGTAATTAATTGCAGTAGGTACTTGGGGTAACTAATTACTTAAGGGGATGTCCATTAATTACGTGAGGTGTTTATTCTTTAAGGGGCCAGTCCACTTTGAAAATTTGAAGAAATCGATTTTTTTTTTACTGTTTTCGAAAGTACATACATTCAGAAATATTGTGTCAATATTGCCGATTGAATTTAGGTAAGAGTTTTTCATAGTATAAACTTCAAACGCGTTGTATAAACTTCAAATAGTATAAACTTCAAATTTTCGATTCCAGCGAAAATTTCTGCACTGGTAAACGATAAAAAAATTGTTACTTCCTCTATCAGCTTTCCAAAATTGAATATTCAGTCGCTTAATTTTTGCGCAAGCGTTCAACCTCCCGTTTGGAACGTTCCCGTTATCCTTTTGAGACTCTGATAAAAGTTTTTTTTTTATAA
The DNA here is from genome assembly GCA_963932345.1 of Ophion ventricosus. Taxonomy (NCBI): domain Eukaryota; kingdom Metazoa; phylum Arthropoda; class Insecta; order Hymenoptera; family Ichneumonidae; genus Ophion; species Ophion ventricosus. The sequence goes on along the minus strand of OZ010723.1, from coordinate 13,968,224 downwards.
TTAAAATAAGAGTGAATAAACGAACGGTCTGTTTCAGAAATATGCGAATTGCTTCTCCTGACTTATTAATCCGAACGAGGGAGCTATCTCTAATAGAACGTCAATTCTGTTATCCTGCTTCGCTCTTCGTTCCAGGCCGAGCCAAAAGAAGCAATGAATATCCGAGTTTCCAATTTAAACGGGGGCGGTTTTTTTTTTTTTTCATTCAACGACGTTCGAGCGAGTACTTGTATTTTTGCCTCATCCAAATATCTCGCAACAATTATAAATGTATTTTAAAATACATCGCGCTGGCTACGAACTCGTTATTAAAACTCGTTATTAATATTGTTAAGAAAAAAAAAAAAAACAAGACTCACCTGTCGTAATAGTAGTCCCTGAAACAGAGAAAGCGTGTCGTCAATTGAACGTTGCAAAACGAAAATATGAATGTCGGGAAACAATGTTCAATTACAAGCGAATGGTAAATAAATACGCGCCTCTCGATCACGTATTTTTTTTTTTTGTTCCAGATATCGCGTTGTCTACTCCAGCTACTCCAGCAATATTATTTTAACGATCGAATTAACGACGCTTCGAACAACGGGTCCTAGATTTTCACAGTGAACGAAAATTGGGAATAAAGAGCGGAAAAAAATACGCGACGGGAACATCAACAATTCAAACGAACCGAAACCATCTTTGCTTGAAATGAATTCAACAATTGTCGAATAAATTTCCAAAGTTTGCCGAAAAACAAAGATCGTCGCGTCGAAACGAATTTCGCCATTGAAGGGGTAACGATCAAGAGTCGGGTAAGAATTATTGTTTAGCTTTAAACTTTACTTAATTATTCTAGTCTAGATATTAGGTAAAATTGACTTTTTTTTTGGCATTTTCGTCAAGTATAGAGTCTTAAGAGTATTCCCTTAAAAGGAAATTTTGAAATTCCCGTAATTTACAATGTTATGGCGATTTTAATAGCGCTGGATTTGAAGGCTGCTCCGGTGCGAATGGAACAATTAGAAAATTCTATAAGGAAGGTAAAACTGCTCGGAGGGAAGAACGTGCTTCGGAAAATCATCATTTCGAAGTCGAGGAAGGGACACTTTACGAGGCAGGAATGGACGATTAACCCTTCGCGGTCATCCGGGTTCAAAATTATCCCAAGCGCAACTTCAAGCCAAAATTGTTATAAGGTATTGGCAGCCACTTTTCATAATAAATCGACGAAATTTTTTTAGCTATTCAGCACCAAGATAAACCATTTCTAACGACGGATTAACGTAAACTAAATCTTTGCAAACATTTAGAAAAAAAACCGCATCTTGTCCATCGAAAACAATATTCAATATTGAACCATCAAGATTTGATAAAAGCTTATGAATCTTTTTAATCTTTTTATATTTTTAATATATTCAATCAATTCGATCCTTTCAATCCAATAAAAGATTACGGCTCGTTCATAATAAACAATGATATTATAATTTCACAATTTTTTTTCTTTTTCACGTAATAAAAGTATAATGGGCAGGACAATAACTCTATTATTTATTTCTCTAATCTCAGACATTGAACATGTATCGGAGGTCACATGAGATTTCGATGAATACAGATATTTAAGAATAGAAAAGTTTCGGATAAGAAAGATTATGGAATGGAGATATTTAAGGCCATGTGTCACACGTCCAGTTGGTAAAAATCCTACTGCCAAGTTTTCTCCTAGATGGATCATATTTCGGGCAAAAGAAGAGAAAGCGGTTGTTCGTCGTTCAACAGAGCGGAACGTGTTTCTTTTCTTTTTTCCCAAAAATCAACCTTTTTTAGAAATCATTGGGAATCTGCAAATCAGCTATCTCTCTCGCACTCATGGCCGCTCAGTCGGTGTGACACTTGGCCTTAAGGCCTTAGGCTACTGTAGGATTTTCCAAAAATCGATTTTTGTTTTTTTGTTGTTAAAAATGTACCTTAGTACCTATAAAATTATATTCCAAAATATTATGGGTGTGAAAAATCTCTAAATACTCGATTTTCGAATTCTAGCGCAACCCATCTTGATTCATGTCGTGACGTTCTACTAACTTTAAACGCGTTTATCTCAAAACTACATTTTTCAAGTCGGCCGGACTCATAACTCAAACAAATTTCAACCGATTCACTTGAAATTTTAACTGTATATTTAGAATTACATTTTCTGAGGCACGACGTAAGATTTTAAAAATTATATTGCATTGTTCCTTTTTTATAAACAAATTTCTGACGATTTTCTCATGGTATTTTATACTTTTTGTTTTAGAAATGCGCCATTTTGACAAAAAACAATATATCAAAAAAATCCTACGTACTTCTATAGCTATTCATATATATAATCGAAAAGACTTCAGTGTCTCATCATATCTAAAAAATTATAGGAGCTGTCAGTCCGGCCGTTGACCTTCCAGAAATAAAGGCGTCATCGGAAAAAAGCTGCACAGTCGCCATTTTCACATGTATCGCTGTGAAAAAATAATTTTGTATAGTCAATTACGTGTATAAAAGAACCCCTACTTTGTAATTCCGATTTATTTTATGATTTCGCTAAAAAAAAATCACAAAATATGCCCTTTTTTGGCCTCTGGAGTGGAGTAAGGTCTTAAGAATAGAAAAGTTTCGGACACGAAAGATTGTGGAATGAATATATTTAAGAGCAGTAATATTTCAGAAGTGAGTTATTGTGGCCAACGTGCTTCAGAATAGAGATATTTAAGATGAGAAATTTCTGAGAATTCAGAAATAACGAATAGAGTTGCTGTCCTGCTTTTTTCCTTTTAATTATAAGTTTTGTCCTTTTAATTATATATTTTATGAAAACTTAGTATCTATGGAATAAATCTATACGTCGTATGCATTTATTTTTAAGGTTTGTTGAAAAAAAAAATCATAAACCGTCATTTGTATCAACTGGATCGCCACAAGTTCCTTAAGGGTGTCAAAAAAAAATTGTTTTGTACTGAGCGCGAGAGAGAGAGAAAGAGAGAGAGAGAGAGAGAGAGAGAGAGAGAGAGAGAGAGAGGTAGCGTTGAAGTGTCAGCGGTAAGCTGCGCTGAACGGATTTCCTCCCGGTTGGTGATATTTTGATGAGAACTACTTTCCACGGGGCTTCATACCACTGGAGACGTAATTTTCAAACACTTGGTGAGAGTGGAGAGTGGTGTTGCAAGAGTGGCACGTGCCTTCGTACTAATCCGGCAATAGCCATTCCCGCTGGGATAGTCGCACTATTCTCGCCCGACGCGTCTATTCATAATACGAGTATATAAGATCGCGAGTAACGTGTCATCGAGAGGATAAGTGGGGCCGCTTTGATCGCACACCTCGTGGCTTTTCCACAATTGAGAACTTTCACACAAATTCGATCTAATATCTCTTCACCGTTGACCTGGGGGAGAAATGTTTTTTTTATTCTCCCACGCACGAAGTACACGAGAAACCCTTCGAGTCTAAATTGGATTTACACGCGCCCTTCCGCTTCTATTTCACGCGATTTTTGTAACGTTCACGCGCGAAGGAGTTTGCGCTAATTTGGATCGACGTTCCGACAACGGCGTTACGTGGCTTCCGCGGTTTGCGAGCGGGATGAATAAAGATCGCGTGCATTTGTCTTTGTCGTTTTGGATCTGAATTAGTCGACGGGCGTATCGGTAACGGATATCGGTCGACTTACCAGTCGTTTCCGGTTTTCGTCATGTTCTGTCGTTTCCGTCCGGTTTGGTGTGGTTTCGGCTCAGCCACCATATTGACATCTGGAACAGGGCACGAATGTTATGGGCCATCGGGCTATTGTAAAATTTATTTAGCAGGTTAACTTTCATGACGATGAAAAATTGATTTTTTTTTCCCTTCATAATCTGCATCCTTAAAGTAGAACCCGTGGGTAAAAGGATATTTTTATATCTCAAGTATTTTAGATTTTGAAGCCTAAATGATAAACTTTAAAGGCGTTCTTCCGTACGCAGTTACGTAATTTTTTGTATATATTTTAAATATTGTTCTGGTTTTTTCATTATATGTTGAAAAATACAGGAGTAATTTTTCCGTCCGCGGAACACTTTGCACGAGAGCGATCTTGGACTCTGAGCCCGCAATTTTCAATTCAATTGAAAAAATTCCGAATAATAATTTAAAAAAATCTTATACACTTAAAACTCCGTACAATAAAGTTGTTCAATGAAATTTTTCATTGTTCTCATTGTACTCGTTTAAAATCTATTTTAGAATTAGTCTTTTTTTAAAGCTGGAGTGGAGTGACAGAAAAATTCTTTTGATATCAATTAGATTAGTCTGATGTTTTTACATTTTAATTAGTTAGATTTTTCGTGAAAACAAATTTATCTTATTGCAATCAATTATTAAAATGGTTTATTTTAAATATATTTATTTATTCAAATCAAGATCCATTTAATATTGTCTAATAACTAAATATTTCATTTATTCCTAATAAATCTGTGATTTGGTTTCATCTGGTAGTATAAGACAAAAGAGACATACAGAAAAATGGTACACGATTCAGTCGCCCAAAAATTTCATGGCTTTGTTTTCATTGGAAAACTGTTGTAACATTCCGCAGTTGAGGAAAAGGGTTAGTCTTTCTATAAATAAATAGTCGCGTCTGTTAATAACAGGCACGGGTTACACGGAGAGAATTAAAAAGTAATTTTTGTCGTGAATTTCACGGTAAAAATTACCGTGATATATTTCAATGTGGTGACAAGTGAGAAAAGCATAATAATTCGTATGCGACAAGTTTTTTTTTAACTCACGTTACAGAAAATTTCAAATACGTAGCTAAAATTTTACTATACAAGAAGGGTAGCGCGCACGATAATTTTTACCGAGAGCACAATACATTTTCCTATAACACTCATTAAATTTTATAATAAATCTTAAAATAACTGTTATAAAGACGATACTTTTTTATAGACATTTTTGAAAGGCATAAAATAATAAAATGCACAGTAAAATTTCGCTGATATTATATATTTTTTAAATTTAAGTTTTGCGTACTTTGTTACATATCAAAAGTTACTAGAAAATCTGGTAAAATTTTCTATCTGAAGAAGAAATTTTATTTTATTTTCGTGAAAATCTGTGTTTTACTCAGTAATAATAAGCGAAGTTTCAGGGTTGTCATCTGGTTACCGTTACTGCACGGTAATTTTTAACAATTAATTCTCTCCGTGTACGAGGGTACGGGGAAAATGTGGAAAACCCGTACCTGCATAGACCGGCCCATATTTGTCTGTTTCTTTGGTGCATAGACGTTTTACTCGAGTATCTACATCAAGGTATCTCCACCAGAAGTATAGTCCTTAAGCTAACTTGATTTTGATGCGCGAGCCGGTGCACGGCTAAGGGGTCACCACTTCGAATAACGGCCATGCACAACGCATTAACTTTGCTTAACTCAAAATACCGCCGGAGCCGACCCCATCCACCAGCGTCTTTTATTCATCCAATTTATTTAAATTTCTTCAAACCCCGCATAGCAAATTTGGTGCTTTTGGTTTCCATCCAATTGAGAAGTACGAATGAAACTGTAGTGGCCGGGCTTGAGGGATTT